>BQNB010087151.1:0-20075 GCA_026074375.1 Tanacetum coccineum
AATATGTACTCCCGTTACCGGTGTCCCCTCCAAGAACACCCTGGCAGTAATGTTGTTGTTATCAGTTCAATTCGCTTAAGCTAATCCGTAATCATTTCAAATGTAAAGTATGCATTCGTGACCCAAAATGAAGTCAAGTAATGTATCTCATAGCGAGCCATGTAAATGAGTATGTAAACCAATTTGTAATCAACCATGTAAATGCATTTGTAAACAAGCATGTTCTCACCCCAAAAATATATGTAAAACCAGTAAAACATGGGGCTATAAACTCACCTTGATGATGAAGGACGATTTGTAGAGATGCACATATTAAGCACAACACAAACGGAAACCGGAACGGCTTGACCAAGAAGATGCAGTTTATCTTAACGGCTATGACCCACTAGCCTAGGATATGTATTTGGATTTCCCGATGAATGGTTACATCAACGCGACACGTTGATAAAGATTTAGATTTCCAAGTTGTAATAGTTTGGTGGTTGGTTAAATAAAATGAATCGAAAAGTAAACACAAAGTATGTAATATACTCCATATATATTACATATGAAAAATAAACAAATATATAATTCATACCGTGAATTATATAACAAAGGAAACCAATTAATTAAAATAACTGATGTATATAATACTTTGCAAGTATTATATAAGAAACATGAGAAAATAATTGAAACAAAACATTTCGACACGTGTTCGGAAATCACCAATTTAATTAATAAAGAGTTCCGGCATAAATGTAAACACACGTTTTGAAGTTACAAATTATGTTAAACAATGCTTGTAAAGTTTTTACAAAAGTTATGATTTTACCTTCTAGTCAAGAATTTATAAAATAATATTTTATAAATTAATCTTTCGTCTTATTGACGGATCGTAGCTAAAATTGTTGTCTCATTTGTAAAATTTTAGTTTTCGTTCGTTGTCGGGTTATTGTATAGTTATAATTTAATATAACTTTAAAATATAACTTAGTCCCCTTTACCGGGTTTCTAAAATAACAGTAGTTTTAGTAAAACATTACTAAATATAGAAATTTAAATAAATTTCATTATGACCTTTCCGTTTATATAACGTTTCTCATATTCATAAAACCTAATGTTTTTCCACTTTTTAAACAACTCGCGTGTTTCAAATATAAATATATACATATATATATATATATATTTATATGAGATCAAATAGGAAACGATATAATAAATAATATATTTATTTAACCATTTTAACCACCATTTAATCCGGTTTTTATAATATAAAATTTTACGATATATTTATTGTTGATTTTTACCATCAAATACACCCTTGTTGCTAAACCAAACGCCCATAACTGCACAACCAAACGCCCCTAACTGCAAAACCAAACACCCCTAACTGCACAACCAAACCCAAACGCACCCTTATGATTTTTCTGTTAACCCAAACACACCCTTTTCGGTAATCTGCTAACCCAAACGCACCCTATTCGGAAATCTGCTAACCCAAACGCACCCTTATTGCGAAACTGCTAAGCCAAAAGCCCCTTTTGGCAGTTTCTATTAAACCAAACGCACCCTATGTGCGGTTTATGAAATCAAACGCACCCTAGTGGTAGCTGCCACAGAAACAAACACCCTTTTGGGTCGGGACACCAAACCAACGCACCCCTATTGGGTTGAGACAACAACCAACGCACCCTTTCGGGGCTGTTTTAAGAAAAACCATGCGCACCCTTGGTGCCTTTTAAAAAAAATGAACGCACCTCTTGTGGGTGGTGGCGAGGTGGAGATGGTGGTGCGACTGTGGTGTTGTGGTTGTGGTGTTATGGTGCGTGGCGTGGGGGAGGTGGTGTGGCAGCGGGTGTGGAGTAGTGGGGTGGATGGTGATGATGGTGGCGGTGAGTGGGTGGTGGTGATGGAGACGGCGCGTGGAGGCGTGTACTTTGGTGGATCGGATAGATCGGGGGTAGATCTACCTTTTTGTTAAATTTTAGGGTGGCGGCGACGGTGGCCGGAGACTCGCCGGAAAAGATGGGGGCGGCTGCCGGAAAAATGAGAGAGAGGGAGATGCATGTGTGTGTATTATCTTATCAAAAATGAAAAAAAATCTAATAACTTATATATATATATATATATATATATATATATATATATATATATATATATATATATATATAAGTTTAAAACAAAGTGCAATATGTGTAATAGTTTAAGGTTAATTGTGTAAATATTTCCATAGGGACCAAAAGTGTAATTTTTGCAAGATAATGGTTCGGGACTCGTTTAAGCTACTTAACGGAGGAGTTAAAATACGAAACTTGCGCCATTGTTTTCCGAATCATTTTTCCTATAAAAATAAGTATTTACTTGATAGTATTTCATAAATATTTTTATAACATTTATAAAAATATCTGTTATTTATTTGGTAATCCGGTTATGTCTTGTTCGAAAATAAAAATGGATTTTTAACCCGAATATTCGCGTTTTCAACAAACGCTTTTGATTAAAATGTTAAGTAATTTATTAAATATTTTTATTAAATAAATTATGATAATTAAATATAAGTTTAATTATTTTGGGTCGGTACGCGTTGTTCTCGTTTATTAAAATTTGCGAGGGTATTTCGGTCATTTTCTGCTTGTTTTCGGGTCTCGGGCAAAACTAAAAAGTTGTCCGGAATATCGTTTTACATCTACTTGCTTTAGAGTCCGAATCGTGAAAACGTGATTTAGTGGTTCGTTTTTGATAAGTCAGCTTAGGAATAACATATATCTTGTTCGTTTTCAAGTCAAATAAGTTAAAAATAACTTGCACATGAGAGATGTAATAATAATTATGATTTATTATTTAAAATATGTTCCGAAAATTTTACCGGTCACGCGGTAATCGCTTTTACGTGACAATAAAAGACCAAAAGTCAAAAAGTCAAGTCAGACCCAAAAAGTCAAAGGGTAAAATAGTCATTTAAAATTTTGAAAATTACCGGATGTTACAGTACCTACCCCTTTAAGAATTCTCGTCCCGAGATTTAATTTGTGTTAACCGATTGTGTGACCAAGAAAAGATTTAAGATTTAATAAATCAGTTCTAAACAAGACGCTGATAACTTTATTCAGAAAAATTCGGTGTTTCGACACTTCTCAATATACCAAAAATTTTGGCTAGGCTTGGCCAGGATATTTAATCCATCAAATAAGGCATCTAAAAAAAATATCATTACAGATCTTATGATTGATAACCGCGTTATAAAGAAAGTCTCTTAATAGTGAAAGCATCGAAGGAGAAAGTATAGTCGCGTGAGTATGTTTGTAAACAGTTTTGAATGTTCCAAGACGGAGTCTCGTTTCTGATATCTGTAATGTTCGATGATTAACAACGGACGAGGCTAATATATGTAAGTATCCAACTTACTTGGTAGTACCAGGCTGTATCGCGACCTAAGTCTTCGTACTAGTGGGCCGAAATGAATAGTTCGACTATCTGTTTCGTCGGTAGGTGTTTATCTGGTTTAAGGGGGGTTGCATTACCTATTGGGTAAAGTTGTACCAGCTAGGACCACTCCAGGACCCAACAACAGCAACCATAATGTCAATAACTATCACAAATGGTGATGGGATGTAGAGAGTGAGGACATTCGGGAAACAATATCCCCAGAATAAAGTTCAACAAATGAGAGGAGCTCGCGGAAGAGTTTATGCGATAGACGGCGGAATATTGTACTCAGTCGTTAGTTCGAGGATGAATCAACTCCATTAGTTTAAGTGTGTAACAAGTCTGTTAGTTCCACGGATAGTTCGTGATCGCAAGGATTAGCAACCCAAAATAATAACTTAAGAATGAGGATAAGGTAGTTCAAGCGAGCCTTAAGATTTCTACGAGTGGCAAGACACTAATGGCTTCTAAACCTTTTTAAACGATTTCGGTGATTATCGGGTTCGATTCATACTCCGTGTCATATTGGATACCATTAAGCCCACTCATTTATAATTCATTATTTACATAAAGGAGCGTCCTAATTTATGTAAGTAAGAAATGACAAACTTATGGTTCGAGGGTTTACAATTTCTTTATTTAACTGAAGAGGCGTCCTAATCTTTTCAAATAAAGAGATTCATAAAATCATCCTCTTAAAAAATTTTCCGATTGCAATACGCGTACACACAATAACCTTCAAGGTGGTGGAAAACAAGACCGATCGCATTGCTTCCTCATGATATGGTACGAGTGTTTTAAACTCGTCTTCGGAGCGGAGTAAAACTACTAAGGAATCTCGTCCTAGAGTTCAAGATATTAATGTACTCGATTTAGAGTAAACGAGGTAAAGGTCCTCTATGAACGGAGTCAACATAGCATTATCATATCAATCCACCTATACAGTCCCCGCCCAGACAAGACTTGTAATACTTAGAATCATACATAATCTCCATGTAAACAGAACTGTGACGGGCTTTGTTAACATAACAATTATCATATCAATCCTCATATTACAAGTCCCGCCTATACAAGACTTGTAATACTTAGATTCATACATAATTCCATGTAAACAAAATTATGACGGCCTCCGTGTAATACGATATTGTATAAAGTTATGAAGAAAAATAATATTCTTAGAGACCATTGTTTAACTTACAATGTCTGAGAACGAAATGAGACCATTGTGCAACTCACAATGTCTAAGAAGTAAAATGAGACCATTGTGTAACTCACAATGTCTGAGGTATAAATGAGACCATTGTGCAACTCACAATGTCTTAAGAAATATTCTAGTATTTATATAATTAACTCTTATAAAAATAAACGATATACGCAAAAGGGATGCAAGCATATATATTATATACATATATGTCATGTAAGCACTTAATGTAACAAGTAATGTAAGCAAGTAAGCAAGTAGTGTGTATGCACCTTAAAAATGTTTCCTGTGATGCAATGCTTGTGAAAACGGTTATAGTCTAGGGTAAAATATGCAACCTAGTCCCTATAACCAGTGCTCTGATACCAATCTGTAACACCCCCAAAAATATGTCGCAGCGGAAATGTGTCCGGGGGCGTTACTTCATAATACACAGCGCTAGATACAAGAGAACGACCTCTAAATGTGTCGTTTGAAAAGTAATCTCGTTGATTTCCTTGAAATTGATATAACATTTTCCACATATATGCATCACAATGAAAAGCTTGAAAACAACCCAACGAGATTTGATCATTTGTATGTAAGTAGAAATCCATGAATGAAATCTTGTCAAATTTAGACTCCAGTGCACATCAAGTAGGCCAAGCATCTAATTCACCTGAGAAAAACATGCTTAAAAAGTGTCAACATAAAGTTGGTGAGTTCATAGATTTGTTTAAGTATAAATGTTGAACCAAGGTTCTGTAAAGTGTGTATGACCATTTAAATCCTTAAATGTCCTTCCAAAATGTATGTATGATTTTTAGAAATCAAATAGTTATAAAGTTGCACGAAAAAGGAGAAAATGACATATTCAAACCTAGTATGTTTCCCAAATAGTCACAAAAATGTACGTATGAACGTTGAACCGCAATTGTTCAAAGCATGTATGATATTTATATATATATCACCAAAATGTTTCAAGTATGTATTGCCACTTTATTCAAGGCACAGTAAATATTCATGTGCGTATAAAACAACGATTTACATACTCTAAGTTTATGAAACTGTGACGTAGACTTGTATGTATCCCTCCAAGAACACCCGGACATTTATGAAAATATTCATGTGTATGTAATTGTTGGCCCTGAAGACTCAACCAATCGTGTTCCGACATGTTATAACGTTCGTTTGCCCAGTGATAGCTAATCACCCGAACGGGGGTTGTCAATCCCGAATAGATCTATTTCATAACATTCGCGCTCACCCTCCAAGTGATTTACAGTTCATGCAACCTAAGCTAATCCATAATCATTCGAGTAAAATTATAGTTGTTGCATCCATGAGTAAAAACCAATGTTGTATCTCACCGTGAGATATGCATATGAGTATATAACCAAGTTATAGCGAGTGTTCACGCCCAAAAATTTGACCAAGTATTGTATCTCATCGCGAGATATATAAATAAGTATGTAAGCCAATTTGTAAACGATCATGTAACAAGCATAAGTCAATCATGTAAATGAATTTACAAACAAGCATGTTCTCACCCCAAAAATATATGTAAAACCAGTCAAACATGGGGAGCTATAAACTCACATTGATGATGAAGAACGATTGGCGGGAATGTACACATTGAGTACAAGACAAAACGGAAACTAGAACGGCTCGACCAAGAAGTTGCAGTTTATCTTAACGGCTATGACCCACTAGCCTAGGATAATGTATTTGGATTTCCCGATGAATGGTTACATCAACGCCACACGTTGATAAAGATTTAGATTTCCAAGTTGTAATAGTTTGGTGGTTGGTTAAATAAAATGAATCGAAAAGTAAACACAAAGTATGTAATATACTCCGTATATATTACATATGAAAAATAAACAAGTATATAATTCATACCGTGAATTATATGACAAAGGAAACCAATTAAATAAATAATTGCGGTATATAATACTTTGCAAGTATCATATAAGAAATGTGAGAAAATAATTGAAACAAAATATTCGACAACTAGTTTCGGGGTACATAATTATATTTGGTATTAACCAAATCACCATTTAATTAATAAATTAGTTTCCGCCATATTAATAGTAAACATACTTGTTTGAAGATTAACAAATACTATGTTAAATCATCTTGTAAAAGTTTTTAACAAAAGTTATGAATTACCTCTATCTTCTAGTCAAAAGAATTCTATAAAAATCATATTTCTATAAATTAAAACTATGCTGTGCAATAATTGACGGATCGTAGCTAAAATTGTTTTGTCTCATTTGTAAAATTTTAGATTTTGTCCCGTTCGTTGTCAGGGGCCCATTATTAATTGTACATGTATTTTAAGTATTAAATATAAACATTTAAAATATATACTTATCTCCCCTTTACGCCTTCATCCGGGTTTTCTAAAATGAACAGTACAGTTTTAAGTACAAACGAATTTACTAGACATATAGAAATTTTAAATAAATTTCGTTAATGACTCTTTCCAGTTTTATATAACGTTTCCCATATTCATAAAACCTAATGTTTTTTCACTTTTTAAACAACTCGCGTGTTTCAAATATAAATATATACATATATATATATATATATATATATATATATGAGATCAAATAGGAAACGATATAATAAATAATATATATATAACCAATTAAACGCACCATTTAATCCGATTTTTATAATATAAATTTTACGATATATTTATTTGATTATTTAACATCAACATAGCACCCTGTTGGCTAAACCAAAAGCCCCTAAACTGCACAACCAAACGCCCCTAATTGCACAACCAAACACCCCAAACTAACTGCAGCAAACCAAACCAAACGACCCCTTATGATTTTTTTCTGTTAACTCCAAACACACCCTGTATTCGGTAATCAGCTAACGCCAAACGCACCCGATTTTCGGAAATCCTGGCTAACCCAAACCGGCACCCTTATTGCGAAAGCTGCTAAGTAGCCAAACGCCCCTTTTGCAGTTTCTATTAAACGCAAAAGAAAACGCCACCCTTATGTGGCGTTTTTGAAATCAACAACGCTACCCTAGTGGTGGCTGCCACAGAAACAAACACCCCTTTGGGTCGGGACACCAAACCAACGCACCCCTACTGGGTTGAGACAACAACCAACGCACCCTTTCGGGGCTGTTTTAAGAAAAACCATGTGCACCCTTTTTGGTGGTAAAGCCGAACGCACCCTTAGTGCCTTTTAAAAAAAACGAACGCACCCCTTGTGGATGGTGGCGAGGTGGAGATGGTGTTGGCGACTGGATTAGTGTGCCTTTTAAAAAAACGAACAACACCCCCCGCCACCCCCTCAACCGGCACACCCTTTGGGTGGTGGCGAGGTGGAGATGGTGTTGCGACTGTGGTGTTGTGGTGGTGGTGTTATGGTGCGTGGCGTGGGGGAGGTGGTGTGGCAGCGGGTGTGGCGTAGTGGGGTGGATGGTGATGATGGTGGCGGTGAGTGGGTGGTGGTGATGGAGACGGCGCGTGGTTTGGTGGATCGGATAGATCGGGGGTAGATCTACCTTTTTGTTAAATTTTGGGGTGGCGGCGATGGTGGCCGGAGACTCGCCTGAAAAGATGGGGGCGGCTGCCGGAAAAATGAGAGAGAGGGAGATCTGCATAGTGTGATTATCTTATATCGAAAAATCGAAAAAAAAATCTAATAAGCTTATACATATATTATATAAGTAAATTATAATATATAAATATACATAATACATATCTATAAACATATACAAATATATCTACAAATACATAATATATATACATAATATATAATACATACTGTATACTATAACAATACATAAAACATATAATACAATATTATACATGTAATATAATATAGATAATGTATAGCATATGTTACATATGTACAATCTAATGTAATACATATGTACAAATATGTATACATATAGTACATATGTATACATAACTATATATATATCTACATGAACTAAATAATAAATAATAAATATAAAAAACACACTCAACACACTCCACACACACACTCACACACGACACTCACACAACGCCCACAGACACACACACACACATCGACACCCACACACCCACACACCCACACACTCCCACACACCCACACACCCACACACAAATCCACACTAGCCACACAGCACCCAAACCCATACAGCTACCAGCAGCCTTTACCATGTTGTCACGTCGCGCCACCCACCCTCACAAGACTCTCCCCCCACGTCCCCGCACCCCCCCGCACCCCCCACCCACCACCCAACCCCCGCCAATCCCATACCCCCACACAAAAAACCACGACGTCCATCACCCCCAACCGGCCAACCACCCTATTGATGAAATATACACCGTAAGCAACAAACGGAAATTGTAGGTTAATAGATCTAGGATATCAACCCAAGAATACTAGGATTTATCTCTAGAACTAAACTCTAACATCCCTACATATAGATATGTATAATATTTAAGAGGGGGGGTGACACATAACATACTATAGAGTATAATACTACCCACTACACATATACATATATACATAAAAGTATCATAAAATACATATATACATACTAAATATAACTAGTGATAGTATAATATACATATATATACATATATATATATATAGAACATATATACATATAAGAACATATAAACATAAATAAATAAAAAAAAATATACAACTTCCGTCGAACAGCAACAGTGCAATATGTGTAAAAGTTTCAGGATAATTGTGTATAAAATTTCCATAGGGCCCAAAAGTGGTAAATTTTATTGGCCAAGATAAAGCGTTCTGGGACGTCGTTTAAGCTACTTAACGAAGGAGTTAAAATACGAAACTTTTGCCATTTTTTTCCGAATCATTTTTCCTATAAAAATGAGTATTTACTTGATAATATTTCATAAATATTTTTATAACATTTATAAAAATATCTGTTATTTATTTGGTAATCCGTCCTTTGAGCATTTGGTTGTCGAACAATAGATGGTTTATCAAACTTAGTTTCCATAGATTTTCCTTTGCATTTTTCAATGAGTTTCTTTAACTCACATATGGCAATGTTTTTGTCTTGTAGTTAAGCTTTCAAATCTTGTATTTCGAAATATTGTTCACGTTCCTTTTGAAATACATTTAATGTTTTTTCTTTGCAAACTGTGTCATTTTTCATTTGTTCTTGACATTGTTGTAAAGCGAGTTCAAGAGAAATCAAGTGTTTTTCTAATTTAGCAAAACTTTGTAAAAGCTCGGTATAAACTTCTTTACTAACAACTTCAGTTTGTTTTGAAAGCTTTTGTGTAAGACAATCACATTCCTTGACTTTATGAATATATAAGCATTGCAATTCAGTGTGCGCATCTAAATCAGATAACGAATGCAAATAAGAACACATAACATCATTAGACACACATTCTTGCAAGAGCATATCATACATGTTTGAAAATTCTCCCTTATTAGATTAAAGTTCGTCAATTTCATTTTCAAGGGATTCAACGTACTTTAAATCATAATGCATTTCTTTCTTAACTTCATGAACAAATGCGAAACTATCATTCTGAGTCTTAAGGGCAAGAGGCATCAAACATGTCTTAATCAGGATTTCCATATCTTGAGCAGTCAGGGCACGAAAATGATCTTAAAATGTTTCACCCAAGCTTGATCGACAAGTTCTCTAAGATGATTTATGTTATTTGTCATGACATTATACGCTTGTCTACTTTTGCTTATTGATTTAGACACAGGTAAGAAAGCTATGTTTTTGAAAATATTTGGTTTCATTTTCACAAATGATTTTCTCCACATTTTCTTCCTTATTTCATTTGTATATGCCAACTGTATTTGATATTCCTGGGTCGGGGGTTTAAAAATTTCATAAAGACTATTTAACTTTGTGTAGTCATAGGGTTTCACTACATCTTTATTCAATTTTGATTGACTCTCTTCTTCAAGAGTCAGAATCTCTTCCCTATCGGGGATGAGTCTGTTTGCAGGATTAGATTGATCATGTGGGATCTCATACAAACATGGTTTCTTATATTGAGCCTTTTTGAGGTACATTGGATTAGCAAAGGTAGGTCTTCCATTAAATGTAGGGAATTTGTGTGCTAACATATGAATGGTTTGGATTGATTGACTCTTTTTTTAAACAATTTCATTCAAAAACTTTAATTGGTTTTCCATTGAAATCATTTTGTCAATATCTTTTTCTTCCTTAAGTTTCAAATCCGTTATGACCTTTGTTTTCTCTTTGACAAGACTTTTGTAATGTAACTTAGTTAAAAGACTCTGTTTGACTAACTCATCGTGTTTCTCTTTGACAACTAAAATTTCGTAGGCTTTAAGTTTTAAACCTTCTTTTATGTCAATGTCCTTTTGAGATAATAGTCCTAGAGTTTCATTTAACTTATGTTCAAGTTTGTCATAATCAACTGTACGGTCATTAAAGGCCATGTACTTCTCAAGCTCACTCTGTTTGTTTTGAAGTGCAACTAGACAACTATCTCGAATACTATTAGATTCCCCCAAAGTTCTACTAGTTTCTGCAAGAATAGATTTGCACTCAGTCAATTCTTGAGTCAGTGATGCATTTGCTTTCTTTAATTGCTTTAGAAACTTTTTATTTTCATCGACATCAAGTTTTAAATTTGTAATTAAATTAGCAAGCGCAACACGCTCATCATCACCTTCTATAGCATTTTGGTCATTCTAAATATCATGATCACACATATCCAGTGAATCAAGAATGACATTACTATTACCCGTTTCCACTACACATGTGTTACTAATGGATTCAGATTACTTAGAATGTTGTATTTCATTGGCAAACACATTATATCCAGTATCGTATTGTACATGTTCCAATGGCTCAGAATCAGTGCATGAGTCTGCATTAGGAACCTCCTGGATCTTTGCCATATAGCTGTAATGTGCTTCCAACTCTTGTTCATCAATCTCTTCATCCGTGTCTGCTAGCCAGTCAGATTGCTTTGCTTGAAGTTGAACACCTTTATCAGCTTGTTTACACAGCAACATCTTTTCCTTGTGATACATGGAGTCTTTAACCCATTTTGGCTTCCTGCGTTCCTTAGCAAAATAACCAAATTCCTTGCAGTTAAAACACTGTATCCCAGACTGTTTCACTACTTGACCACCTACAGTGTCCCTAGCCCCAGTAACATTCACTGCCCTCTGATTCCCAAACTATCCAGTCTGATTATCATTCTTGTACCTTGGAGTAGTATCCACATTTTTGTTTTTGGTGTTTGAGGAAGTTCTGAGGTTGTTGTTGGTAGGTTTGTAGAGTTTCTTAAAGTACTTTGCAATGAGAGCTAAATTTTTCTGCATTTCCTTATCCTTTTGAGCTTGTTTAGGATCACTGTCTTCATAAGAAGGTGACTCAGATGGAGGTGTGATTGGTTTGGCTATCTATTTGCCTTTGTGTCTTGTAGTTGCATGAGATCTGGTTGGAAGTGAGGCTATTGATGTTGGTTCATATGATGTGTGAGACTTTGATGTTTGGTAATATGGATCCTGATGTGGTTGAGCAGTAGCAACAAGTGCTAATGGGTTAGCATTCTTAGCTATTCTTTCAGTACAGAGTTCATTAACTTCCTTTTGATATTGTTTTAGAATGTCAAAGAACTTGTGATATGAAGCTTCATCCAACTTGTGTTGTTGCTTGACAATTGTTACAAACCTTGACCATTCTGGTTGAAGTTGTTAAAGAAATTGAACATTGACTTACATTTTATCAATTGTCAAATTGTTTTCAATCATCTCATTCATCAGCTTGTAAAACCTTATGTAATATGACTCAATTGTTTCTCCATTGTGAGAGGTGAATTTTCCAATTTCCCAAAATAAGTTTGTCTTGACATCTTGAATGTTAAGGGATTCACCTTGTTGTAGCCTTTCGATAGCTTCCCACATTTCATGAGCTGTCTTGCATGCATCAACAGTTGAGTATATTATATCTCCAATTCCAGTCAATATCAAATGAATCGCTTCCTTTTCTGATTCATAATGGTCTTTGTTTTCAGGTGACATAGTTGAGACTGTCTCAACTGATGTTCGTTCTGGAACTTCTAGAGAATTCTCTATGGCAGGAACAACTGGGATTGTGGCAATAGTTGGTTGGTATGGACCTTCCAAAATGCATTTCCTCAAGCCATCACCTTTTGGTCTTGTATCAATGTATCTTAAGAAACGTGATCACCATTGTGCATATCGTCCTGTTGCAAGCATTGGTGGATGATCTCTTGAACCAGCTGCCATGATGTTGTTATGCATTTGACTGTCGGTTGTGGAAGTTACAATTGGAGTTTTAATGATGAATGATTGTTGAATTATGAAGTGAAAATGATTTGAAGGATCTTAAGTAGGTAAAGTGATTGTTGTTGTGGATTGGAATCACTTGATGTAACGGGATTTTACAAATCTATAATTTAAACCGAGAAAAGAATGGAATCTTTCGCGGGATTTTACAAAATCAAAAAGAAACCGTGAAACAATAATTGTTGTTGTTGAAGAACTTGAGCTTTTGTAGACGGTTGGTGAGCTAAAAACGATGAACGGTGAACATACTTGCAACTTAAAATAATTAATGGCTGATTAAAGAAAAAACAAGGACTAACGGTGCAATCGAAATCCAAGTTTAATGCTTTACGATTGTTAAATGAAGTTGTAAGGACGAATGGTGCAACAACTGTTCACTTTGAAGGGCTAACGGCTGATTTATACCTATTAAGGACTAACGGTGTAAAGCTTATTCAACAAAGAGGATTAATAAACCACTAAAGGATGAATGGTGAAGTAGACTTGAAGTCCAGGGACTAAACTTTCCAATTTCGAATTGTAGTTAAATAATAATAAAAAAACACGTTTCCCTCTTATACCAACATTGTCTTCTTCGTTGAATTTATAAAATTATATACGAATCTAATTCCCTTCTCGCGGACTCGTATGATTATCGTCGTTGGTTTTAGGAACCAAGTATCGCCTAAATCTAGGAATGGTATATCGACAACAATAAGACAATCATTGCACTAATAAATAAACCTGCTTTCTATTTGATTAATCATGGTTTATACAATTTCCTTATAATAGGCTTGACTGCTCTTCTATCTTCTGATTATTAGCTTACGTGTGTTATCATGACTAAAGTAGATTTAAGTTACCACCAAAACCCATGCCAGTCTCTCAGACTGAAAACCCCCCTTAAACCTTAAAACTAGGATTAACTTAGATTAGAACTAACATAGACAACCAAAATACCGGTATACTTGGGAATTAACGCTCTCACTCTTAGGAATCGACACCCTACTTACCAACGAAGCTACAACTGATCAGGTACACTGCCCGTTAGTATTGTTTTTAGGTATAGTCGGCAAAATATAAATGTAAAACTTGATAATAAATACAAACGATTCACTTTGAAGGACTAACGGTTGATTTTATGAGAATAAGGACTAACGGTGTAAAGGTATTTCAACAAAGAGGGTTAAAGGGCTGAAAATTTAGGTATGAAGTGATGAATCACCTTTTAAGTCTAGGGCTGAATTGCAAATCCACTTTTAATTAATAAATATTAAAACAATCCGTTTCCCTGCATTTTATTATTTCTTCTTCGATTCAAATTTCAAACAAAAAATGAACGGTTGTTTTTTTTTACTTCTTTCGGGCTAGAATCTTTAACGTCGATTTTGAAAAATTAAATATACCACGATGTTCGAAAAAAAAAAAAGGATCACGTTCACAAAATAGGTATAGATTAGAAGGACCGCCGATTCTCAACCGTTACATTTGAATCCGAAAAAAAAAAAAACCCGAGAAACTACACACGAACGAACACGTTTTTTCCATTTTATGCTTATGTAAAAATCGTTTACTTGTTTTTGGTGTTGTATTAATCGCATGTGGTTTTTTCTTTTATGTATAAGTCGCCCTTCACAGATGTATAGTTCGCCTAAACCAAACATATACTTCGCCTAATATGTTGAACGTATAGTTTGCCTTTTATGGTATTGTTTCGCACCAACAGAAACGTATAACTGCCTTACAAAACAACAGCTACAGGTATAGTTCGCCTTCACAAAGAAGGGTATTGTTCGCCTTCTTTGGTTGGGTATAGTTCGCCCAATGCAAACAAAAAACGTACTCTTGTCTTTTAGCCAAAACACAAACTGTCCTTTTTGTCTTTGAGCTCAAACCGTGTAAGCCAACAAAAATAATAAGCCAAGTATCAAATAAGCTACAATCATGAGATAAGCTAAAGCTTGAAAATAAGCTTTTGTCTACGCCACGAAAGAAACCACGAAGAATAAGCTGTTGAAATAACCACACATCGTTCTTGTTTTCGTGACTTTTTAAACCGTAGGAAATAAAACCAAACTAAGAAGAAATAGAACCCATGTAGGCATAGACTGATGTTATGACCAGGATGTGTAAAACATTTGTGATAGAATGTCAAAACAAAAACAAGAGTTGAACAAATTTAATACAAAAACTTTTGTGGAGACCCATAAGCCCACAATCAACAGTAACCCAAGAAAATTTGTTTTAACAACAATATGAAATTTAACGAAATTTTTTTATTCGTCTTGTATGTTAAAGAAAGAAAAAAAAACGTGAGTTTTTGTTTAAGAAATAAGACAAAAAAAGAGCTTATAAATAAGCTAAAATAGAACCACACACAATCATTAGACCCACCCGAGGCGAGTGATACCAAATGTCGGAACCAATAATCACCTTCACTTCACCATTAATACAAGAAAAATAAGATGAGAAGATAATGAAAGAATTTTAGAGAGAAAAAGTATAGATAAAATAAAGAGATGATTGATTTCTAAGTGTGTGAAACAAATGAGACCAACACCCTCTCCACGCTTGGAGAGGGGTATTTATACCCTTATGGCCAGATGGGCTTTTGCCATGGGCCGGGTTTAATGTTAACTTGGGCCGGGCTCGGGATTACATTGGACCTTAGTCCGAGACGCGTACAATATTAGATTAATCAACGAGCCCGATACCCGTTCTAGCCTATTACAACATTTAATTAAATAAAGACCGAGACCTAATATTCATAATGAACGAACTTCATTGTTCGACTCAATATTTTGAGGCTAACACAATGAATCGCCTAGCCCTCCCCTTATTTCACATTGAACAAGTGTTCTGCAAACCCACGTTATTGTACCTGAATGTATGTAGTACGAATATACGTTGTATGAATGCATTTGTCTGTGTAATCCAATTAATGCTTACGATATGTACGCCTCTATTTAATACTACAAGAATTGACTCCAGCACATGTGTATTCACTAATTATTGGAGCATTAGTGATCGCGTTACTTATTAGTATGCGAAGGTAAGTATAGACCTCTTTTTAGTTGTATAAAATAGTAAAGAAACTATTTTTTATTATCCAATTGATATCGTTGTTTTAGCTTTAATATGATTCGATGCTCATTTGCAGACTAAAAGACATTTACCAAAGCAATGTACTGCAGGAGTATTGGTACCAGGACCCGAGTGCATCAACTCGCAAACGTATAGAAGCATAAACCAAAGAAAAAATATTATGTTAAACTTAGTGTAGACAAAATCTGTGAAAGGATGAACGTGTAAAAGGATGAACAAACAGTTAATGCCTAGAAAACCCATTTCACGTCATACTCGATCAATGTGGGTATGACGTGAACAACGATCGTGTATGACGTTGTTTCTAAACCCACCATTTTACGTCATACCCACGCTTCTATTTTTCTTTTTTCTTTTTAAAAAATCTAGAAATATAAAAAGGAAGAAGATGAAGTGTTAAAATGGCCAAATTACCCTCAACAAACAATTTCTGCCATGTAAAATGACAATATTGGGAGTAGATGAAACATAATGAGTATTTTAGGATAGTACATTAAGCATAAATAGCTTTTACTCCACAATTTATAGACAAATTCAATAACCATAAATCCAGTCACGAACCCATTCAAAATCATCCGGTTATTCTTTTTTCTGAACTTCATCCGGTTATTCAAACACATTGACCTTCATTTATGTTAAAAAAAACTTAAAGATTATTTTTCTTTGGATTTTGTCATCCTTCAACTCCTAAGGGCATCCACTATGGTGGATTTTTAAAAAAGTTTATAAATTTGTCATCTCTTACAATATCATTAATTTATAAATCATGAACCTATTCTCACTATGGATAAAGCTTTTGAGGTTTATAAATTGTTCAAACATAAATTAAGTATTATCATGGTACATAAATTCTTGGACCTCTTCAAAATCCTAGACTTTTTCATGCCACCTAGACATGAAATGGTTCCTCATTATGATAAAAAAAATCTTGGACCTCTTCATGAACTTTTAGACCTATTCTTGAAACACCATAATGGATGCTCTAAAAATGACAAAGCAATAACCAATGAGAACCCACCACGTCAACACAAGATCCATTCCTATTGGTTCAAACACCATTCTTTAAACTCTCATTGGTGCACGTTACCATCAATGACATGTTTGAACTAGTTTTTCCTCCCTTAAGATCCATACAACCCCACTCTCATTAGATAACCTCGTGCAATTCACAGGTGATCGTATTTAGACAGATCAGCGATGTGTGTGTGTGTGTGTTTTTCGTTTAAATTAGTCCCTCGTTTTGCTTTTATCAATATTCATATCTTAAAAAAAACTTTTTTATAATGGGTTATGTTTGGTGGTGCAGGAAGGTATGAAAAATGATATCAACCAGATTCTGACTGTAAATTTTGTTGTTATTTTTTGGGGTTTTGAAGATGATATCAACTATAGGTCGGGTAAGGGTTTTATGGTCGTGACGGGTTTAATTAGTTTGGGCGGCGGTGAGGGTGAGGGTGACGACAATGAGGGTTTTCGCTTTCTGGCTTGTTTCTTTAGCATTGTCAGTGTTAGTGGATCATTTGGTCTTTTTTTATTCAAGACTTGAGAGCAAGTTGAGTTAGAAGTTGGTGTTTTTGTCTAATGTCTAATCACAAAAATTAACCTCTTTATATAAAAGCCATCACTTGTTAGTTTATAATGGTGTGAGACAGAAACAAAAGAGAGGGGTACGTGGAATTAACAAGTGGCATTTGTCCTAAAATTCCAAGTCAGTGGCATTGACGAGTGGATCATTTGGGTAGTGGAGAAGACGATGGTTAAAGGAATAATTGTCGGAGAAGATGGTGGTTGCCGGAATAATTGTTGGGGAACACGGTGATACTAGATTTTGGATGAAGATGATAGAAAATTGACAAGTCAAACATTTGACTTCGAACTCATAATACAAGTGAGATTTAAAAAAAAATGACGTGTATAAATTTTGGATGGACAACCCTTTAACCCGTTACCATATTACTTAACATTGAACAAATTTGAAAATTTAGTTACCTAGAAGTGTAATAAAAAAAGTAAGGGCCCGTTTGTTTTATGGATTTTCATTGGGTTTTAGATTTGAATAAAAGAAACCATTATTGGTTGAATAATGGACACTTGGATCTAGATTTGTTAACCTAAATTTGAGGGTTTTAGAAAGGATAAAAGTCGAAAAATACCCATGAAGTTTCAAAAATGTCCCGACATGACCAACGAACTAATTTTCGTCCTTACTAGACCAACGTACTTGTTTGTTTTGTGACAATAAGAAAGGGAAAAAGCTAAGTTTTACAAAAAGTAATGGGTTCTATTATCTTTACTTTATTTCTCTTTCTTTTTTCTATACTAAAAATAATTATTTATTTTTTAATATATAGTAACACTTTTAACAATAATTTTATTAAAAAATATATTAGATGGGGTTAACTTGACTATAATTATTGTAGTCAACTGGCTACAAACCACCACTAAAAAATACATTAAAAGTAACTCAGAGGCCCACAAAATGACTCAGAGACCCACATTTTTAGCACAAATTGTAGCCAATTAGCTACACAAAAAATGTAGCTAATATATTCTCATTATATAAATATATTTTCTTTCTTTTAATTCAAATCCAATCTTATACCAAATCCAAATTCACATTCTAAACCCGTTTACAAACCAAACGAAGCCTAAGTTATCTAACTTAGGGTTATTTAAAAAAAATGTTGATATTTAATGGCTTTAATAGTAGTATTAACCACTAACCAAACAGCTAGTGGAAATGAAAGTCATCCATCATACCTATGAGAAATGCTACACTCAAAAAGAGTTTACAAAAAATAATCCACATAATGACTTGGCAATGGCTTTGGTCTAATCACATTGCTTCATTACGCTCCACGCTTAATTGACAAATCATTTTGTGGATATATTTTTGTAAGAAATTTGTGGATCTAGCATTTATACCCAACTCAAACAAAACATTCCAAAAGTGAATTAACTATGAAATATGAGGTTACCCGACCAAAACCAAACACTCCACTTAATTTGTGCCCAGTGTTCCAAACGGACATCTAAAACCATTGGAACCAGTCGCGGTGATTATTGAATTATATATGCTACCTCAAATCAACACTTCATATTTACTAATGTCGGAAAATATCAATGTCGGCGATAGTACGAGAAAGACACAAGGAAATGGACAATATCATCGTCGTAATAAAAAGGAAGAAGAAGATATGAGGCTTTGGGGTATACTTGTTTTCGCCATAATTGGAGCTACCGCCACTACTTTTGCCGTATGTTTTTGCTTTTTGTCAAACTTATTTGATGGGGTTACGAGCTTAGGGGGGTGTTTAGCTAAGCTTATAAATCGGGCTTATGCTTATGTTATGTAAGTGGTTTATGGCTGATATAACATGAGCTTGTAAGCCCTGCTAAGTGTTTGGCTTAACTTATTATAATTAATAAGGTAAAATAATAAGAAAGTACATGAATATTAAATTATGTAATTATTAAATGAGGTTATAAAAGTATTTTTATATAATATTGATATATAAGCTCACCTCTTCTCATATAACCCGCATCAAAACCCTCTTATATAAGCTCATAAGTCTATAGCCACTTACTTTAGGCTTTTTTAACACATATTAGCTAATAAGATCATATAAGCTTAGCCTTGAAAAAATTGATTAGCTCGTAAGCTCATTTTGTTGGGCTTATGGGCTTAGATATACTTGAGCTTATGAACTTTATAAGCTTATAAATTTTTCAATAAGCTCATAATCCCATTAAAAAAGCTTAGACTAACATAAACGTTTGATGACTTATGTTTGATAACCAAAGGGCTTGTAGCCGAGTTGTCCATGTGTGAGAATGTTTTCCAACAAGTGGACTTGTGGGTTCAAGTCATGTCTAAAACATGTGAGACACATTTGTGTGTATATATTTGTGAGTAGTTAATTAACCTAAGTGGATGACATGAATTAAGGGATGTTTGTTTTAGCTTAACTTTGAGCTTATGAACTTCCATTGTTCAACACTCGTTTTTGTCTACTTGTGAGCTTATTATCACTTAAAAATGGAAAATGAGCAAACAAAAAAAGTTCATAAGCCTGAAAAAT
>BQNB010087152.1:2796-27991 GCA_026074375.1 Tanacetum coccineum
TGTGTTATGATTATGTATGCCTTTGATGTCACACCATATTTGTAATACTTCTACCCTTTTGGGTCGGGGCGTTACAATCACGTTCTCGATCAAAGTTGGAAAATTTATGGTGGTGTAGGTGGCGGACGTACCAAGCACACACACAAAAGTGTGTGTTTTATTTTTTTTAAAAAGTGATGAATGAATGAAAAGCTGGTGGAAGGAATATATTTGTACAAGGTATCTCTAGACAACAAGGCTAAAAAATAGCCTCCTTGTCCCTTATCCTTCATACGTCCCGACTAGCATCCTATGAGGGTTCGAGTCTTTCTTTTCGTGTCGGGATCGCTTAAATACTCGTAAAACTCAACCGTAAAATTTACCCCAAAGTTAATTAGCATTTTTATTCACCTTAAAAATACTTTTCCATTAACCTAGAGAATTTACACGACATATTTACACTTTAAGCCCTTCAAAACTCATTTGGACATTAACGGACGTATCAGACTCGTTTTTTTGGCATTTCTCAAAATTCACGGGTCAAACCACCCGGAATAAAAATATCACAATAATACCTTCCAAAAGGGATTATTAATCACAATAAACCATAATTTTCAACAAAATCACCACCGTCAACACGGTACAAAATCTGAATAAACTGACAAAAGTCAAATAGTTAAAGACTATAAATGAAATATTCAGAACACAAAAAGGGCAAAGGTTACAAAGAATGTCAAAGAGATTTGAAGCACTTCAGAAACATGCGATTAATCTTGAAATTGCTTCACAACAATGTAAAGAATAGATAAAAAATGACAAAGCTTTCAAATAAAATCAGTCAAACGTATTTCTGAAAGAACATGAACAATATTTTGAAATTCAAGACTTGAAAGCTCAATTACAAGACAAAGGAATTGCAATAAGTGAGTTGAAGAAACTCATAGAAAAGATGAAAGGAAAATCTGTGAAAACTAAGTTTGAAAAATCATCGGTTATTTGACAACCGAATGCTTTTAAAAGTCAAAGACAATTAGTTTTAGGTAAACCGGCTACTTTTTCAGATTCTCTTGCAAAGACAGATTTTTCAAAGTCAAAGTCAGTTACCATAATTAATGTGTCCAATGATTTTTCAAAATCAGTCACTACACAGATTTTGCCTCAGAATGTGATATCAAAGAACACAAATGTGATTGCTCCAGGAATGTATAAAGTGTACACAAAGCCTAATCAAACTAGAACACCACATTTGACTCAAGACATTAGGAAAACTAACAAACGTGTGTCTTTCTCTGCAGGAATAATTCCCACTACTAGTGTTAGCAGACCACAGCTTAAGAGCAATCGATTGGAAGATAGAGCCATGCATAACGATAGTCAAGGGAAGAAACAACAAGTAGAAGACCACCGTAGGAATTTTAAGTTTTCTAATAATAAAACGTATAAAACTGCGTGTAATGATAGTTTGAATGCTAAGACCTTGAATGTAAACTTTGTTTGTGTTACTTGTGGAAAATGTGTGCTGAATGACAATCATGATATGTGTGTTCTTCATTATATTAATGGCGTAAATTCTAGGACTAAAATTCCTATGGTTGTGCCTATTAGTACTAGAGAACCCACACGAACTGTGAACCAATCTGCTACAACACCCCTTAAGAGAATAGTTACTACAGAATCCACTAACCAAAAACCTAGAAGCACAATTAGGAAGCAATATGAGCAGATTAGCAAGACATGTTAATGGTGGTACTGTAAGTTTACACCATCTGGATTCAAATGGAAACCTAAGTCCCCAATAGGAAATGTCAACACAAATGTTAGTATGCCTCTAGGAAATGCACCTAGAACTGCTAATAGTTTGGAACCTATGACTTCTAGGTGTTCCACTATGTCCAATACTTCATTGTCTTCTAATTCTTTTGCAGCTCGTTGAGATAATTATATTCATCGTCGACTTTGGGTGCTCAAAGCACATGACGGGAAATCTCAAGCTTCTAAGTAATTTTGTGGAGAAATTTCTGGGTACGGTGAAGTTTGGAAATGATCAAATTGCACCGATTCTTGGTTATGGAGATCTGGTTCAAGGAAATATCACTATCAAAAGAGTGTATTACGTCAAAGGACTGAATCACAATTTATTCTCTGTTGGTCAATTCTGTGATGCGGATTTGGAAGTTACTTTTCGGAAGTCTACATGTTATATTCATGATTTGAAGGGAAATGATCTTCTCACAGGTTCTCGTGGCACATATCTGTATTCCATCACTCTTCAAGACACATCTAATCCCAATACAATTTGCTTAATGGCTAAAGCTTCATCGTCACAAGCTTGGTTATGACATCGTCGTCTTTCTCACTTGAACTTCGATTCCATCAACTTGCTGTCAAAGAATGATATTGTGATTGGTCTGCCAAAGTTAAAATTTGTCAAAGATCATCTTTGTTCTTTGATTGATAAATTTTTAAAACTATATATATAATATAATAAAATAAAATATATATAATCCAAAAAACTACAATAATCAATAAACCGGGAAGTAGTATAGAATGTTCCCGGGTCGTTTATCCCCAACGAGGCTGGACTGGTGAATCGATACAGTCGGAAGATTGAAGTTTGAATGAGAGAAATGATTTGAGAGTGTGGAAAGCTAAGTTAAACAATAACAAACAAAAACGATTAAGAAAAACCTAAAAATTATGAAATTAAGCTGAAAAACGAGAGCACGAATCCCGAACAAAGGGTCAAAAACCAAAAATTTGCAAATTTAACCCTAAAACAAATTTAAAGCTAAATTAGATTCTAAATGACAAATAACGAAGTTTAAAAAAACTAGACTGAAAACGGAAGTCGTTTGACCCAAAAACGAGTCAAGACAAAAACCGTACCCGAGCCCCGTTCTTTAAAAATCAAAAAGTTACAAAAATGACCCTACGTAAATTTTTGCATTTTTCCTACGAAATATATGACTAAAGTAAATTTTCTAAAAAAGAAAAATATTTTTTGATAATTTTTATATTTTTTATGAATTTTTAAAACTTATAACGAAATTAAATTATAAAAAATATTAAACTATTTTTGAAAATTTTACCTAAAATACTTAACACTACAACTAACCTACGAAAAATAAGAAACCAAAAATTTGCTTATAAATAAGCCCGAAAATAAGCTGTAAACAGCTTATAGCTTTAAGGTGGAAAATGAGGTTAAATACTAAAGCCCTTGGGACACTAACGTAAAAGTCCCAAGGGCGCAGCGGTAACACTTGTTACCAAAAAGAGAGGTGTACGAGGGTAGAGGCCCGGGTTCGAGTCTTGCTCACCCGGGTCACCCCTTGTCTCCTTTTTTTTATGAAAACTTTGTGAACCAAACTTGTTAAGCTTATTGAGCTTAACAATTTCTAAAACTACAACCTTTTGTGAAAGCTTATAAATAAGCTTAAAAAGAGCTTTTTAAGTCGACAGTTTGCTTAAACAAGCTTAAGGCAAAAATGGCTTTTCCATTTGGACTTTTTGGACACTTAAGCTAAATCTTGAATAAATAAGCTTGAAGAAACTAACTAACTAATCCTAAACAAGTACTAAGAACTAAAATGTGGCAACTAAATAAGCTGAAAGAGGGCTTAAATGACAGAAAGCTAAATGAGCTTAAAGGCAAAAAGTGGCTAAGCTATTGGCCTGTTAACACTTAAATAAGCTAAGAAAATAAGAAAGTAAGCATGCACAACTAACTACACAAACAAAATAAGCTACTAGGAACAATAATAAGCAACTAGATAAGCTTAATAAGCCAAAGAGTTTGGCTTAAACCCACAGCAGTACTAACTAAAGAGTTAGTACTGTTGGGTATGGATATGGGCTTAAAATCCTTAATAAGCAAAAGACAAAGGGCAATAAGCTATCTAAGGCAACTAATACACTTAATAAGCAAGAAAGAGACTGAATTCAACATCTAATAAGCTCCTAATAAGCTAGAAAGAAAATAAGCAATTCCTACACTATGCTTAAGCAAAAACAGTCAAAGGGCTACTTAAAGCTTAAAAATAAGCTACTTAAACTACAAGCTAAAGGCTACAACTAAAGGGGCTTAAACAAGGGCTTATTGGCTTTTTAGGAAAGCCAAAAGCTTGGGCTTAGGTTCACTAATAAGCTAGATAAGAATGCTTAAAAATGACCCCTTAGCACACCAGAGGGAAATAAGTCAAAGGACAAGGGCATATATTTGACTAGCTTAACAAAAGCTGTCCAATAACTTAAAATAAAAGAAAAGTTAAAAAAACAGATGAAAAATGGCTTAAGGTGAGCTTATGCTCAAAATCTAGGCTTCTAAAAACAATTTAAAGCTGCTGATTTTAGCTCTTGAAAAAGGACTTTTTTCTTTTATAGAAATGACACTTAAGTCTTTGGCAGTTTTGACTCAAAAAGTCAAGTGACTCAAAGCACTTGTTTACAACTTGTTTAGACACACAATGACACTCTTTTTAAAACCACAACTCAAGTCTACAAGGGCTTATCCAATTAAGCTCTTGTAGCTTTTTTTTAAAAATCCACAGTTTTAAATGGTGAATTAGAAAACCTTGAAAAACATTTTTTTAACTTAAAAACCTTTTGAAAACAGACCTAAACAGCTTAATACTTAAGCTAAAGTTAACTAATCATGACACCAACCCATACCACACCATTTTGACCCGTTTTCCTACTTAACCCAAACACCCCTTTATATTTTAAAACATTCAAGAACTGTTTTAAGCTTAAGATTTTTAAAGACTACTAATTATCATGCAATATTAAGCAATAAAAATGTGAAAAGCAAAACAAATAAGCACTTTTAAAAGGGTGATAAGCTAGTGACAGAATTAAGCTAAGTTTAGGCAGTTTTTAAGCAAATGAAAATTTAATAATACAAGAGCAACTAAAAGGCATGTATAAGCATAACTGCAAAACATAAATAAATGCACAAAAGACCTTAATAAGCTAAAAAATAAGCACTGCTACATGTAATTATTAGCAAAATTAAAAAAGAAAATGTACTTTAAACCCTTGCTCAAAACAGGTTGTATGAAACCTAAATAATCTCTAAACTTACCTAAAGCTTATGATTAACTTAAAACGAAGCAAACCCAATGAGCCATCCAATATTGCTCATCATACCAATGCTTGATCCAACAAGTAATCTTCACACTTTGTTCCCCTTTTTGAATTTTTCTTAAAGTTTTGTATAATAGTTTAAAAACAGGTTATAAATGGCTTATATTGAGAGCTTATATGAGTTTAAAGAAGTTCAAATACTTAGAACAATATATGAAATCAAAGCTGAATTTTCATTGAAGGAAAGTACAAGTACATTAAAAAAAACTAAACTGAACTAAAATTAACACACTAAAAAGCTACTTTTTACTGAAAACTCTCCTTGGCCACAATGGCTTACAAAGTCTTATATAGAAAATAATCTAGGGTTTGGGACATGGTCTTCTTGTCTTCTTCTCTTCGTGTGTTTCTTTGAAGACACAAAAATGAAGTGTGTTTGTTGTGAGAGTGTGAACACAAACAAATCTTGGCCCTTCATTCACCTTGGTGCCCAAGTCGAGATTTATCAAACCTTTGATTGATTTTGGTGGGTTTTTGGATTGCCAACATGCAACCCATGTGGGGGGGGGGTTAGGATGGTGAATTTTTGGAGTCAAGTGGGAGGTCAAGGAACGGAGGTGACAAGGTGGGTTATTAGGAATTTGGCGGGAAAGTTATGGAGAGGATGTACAGAGGATTCGAATTTGGGGTGAGGGTTTGTTGGTTTGACAGGTTTGGTCCTCCAAGGTTATAATTGTGTTTGCACCACACGTCCTTGTGTTACTTTAAAGTTTTGGACATTGGCAGTTTAACCCCCCAAGAGTTATACATGATATTACACCACAAGTCCTTGTGGTGAAAACTTTTGGGCATATGGCAGCTTAACCCCTTGTGGTTTAGGTCTATTATGATATAATCAGTTTTGCCCCTTCTCCTTTATTTCTTCTTTGTCTTCTTTCAAAACAAATTTTAGGGATTTAACAAGTTTAGTCCCTAAACTAGTTTTTTCTTGACTTTTGGCTTCGGGTTTGTACCGGGGTGACTTGGATGACTTCTACACTTGGGCTTGGACTTGACTGGTGTCTTTTCCAAACGCTTTCCATTCCGTGTCTGGTTTTTGGTCCGTTTATGGCTTTGTTTTTTCGTCCTTTTCTTAGATATCCGTTCCTGCATCAACACAAGTAGCAAAACAGAAAAATCAAAAATTTGGCATTCTAAGTCCCGATTTTTGTTAATTTTTTAGCATCGTTTTTAAAGGTAAAAGGAAGTGTAATTAAACACAAACAACAAATTCATAGTCCCATATTAATGTAAGTTTTCATTGGGATGGAAATGATTCAAAATATATTTCAAAATGTTTTTTAATTATTTGATTATATGGTTTTAATTTTACACATGGACATTTATGAAGCTATTATAAGTTATAGTGTTTTGCATGTTGTATGATGTTGCATAGTCTTCGCCTACTTTGTTGGGCAAGAAGTTTTGGCCTACTTGTGTGGGTATAAACCTGTTGTGTGCAAATACGGTACAAGAGACTATGATTCTAGGGATTTCATTCGTCTCCCATGACTATTTTGTTGCATATAGATCAGGGACACGTTTGTCCCAATTGAGATTCTAGTTGCATAATCTAGGCATGAAACATAGCCACTTATTGTCCGCCATGTGTTTTTCATTATATATACAGTAATTGATTTAAATCTTGGTATTGTGTGGTAAAACCTATGAACTCTCCCCAACCATTGTGTTGACGTTTTAAGCCTCATTTTCAGGTGAGCGATATGACGGTGTTGAAGTAAATAAAAGGGCTAGAGAGACCATAAGGCAGGCATGGAATTTCCCCATTGATTTTGTTTTTGTATATTGGTTGGCATGAAATATTGAATGATTTTATTAGTTTGTGAGTACATTGTCTTTGAAATGATGAGACCACCTTTTTTCATAAATACAAGATGTTGTTTCTTTGTTTTCGGTAATTGGTCATGACATAGGGAAAACATTGTGTCTTTTTTTTATTTGATATGCATTTAGTGATTCCTATTGTTGACACCACTGTGTTGTATGATATCCATGATGTAACGCCTCGTGTTTCTTCTGCCTTGGCGGGTGTGCCAGATTGGTAATCCAAAGCCTTTTGGTAAGAGAAGAGGTGGGATGGCCTAAGACCTAATAACTAGGAGTCCGTCATATATATGCATTTTAGCTTAAGTGTATATGTAAACGTACTACTATATATTTCTATCTAGCTACTTAAAAGCTTTAATTTTTCTAATTTTTGCATTACTGCTATAGAATATAGTATATATACTTTTCATTATGGGGATCTAATAGTATATACCCTTCTTTATGCTATTTTAGTTATGTCTCCTCCAGCTACGTGCGTCTCGTGCTAAGTTTCATTAGGGAACCGCCTTCGTAACTGGACGCAAGCGTTTTACCGATCTAGAGACAAAGCTTAGGATGAAGCATACGAACCGTAGAGTTCAGATACTAAAAGGACTGTACCCGCGCCAAATTGAAGAGAAGTTGACTAAGAAACAAGTAGGAGAAAAATGGATCCTAGTAAAGGAGATGTTGATGATTTTAAAAGATGGAGAAATCTCTAAATTCCATGAGTACCACTCATCTGGAGAGGAAGAACCAATTGAACAACCAAGAGCTTTAAATAAGTATGGATTTGTTGATCATCCAGAACTCTAAATGAATGAATTTGCTCTGCATCGACTACCCTAACGAGAAGGCAACATGAATGGTTGGTTGATTAAGATGAGATAGAGCCTCTAGAAGAGAATGGTTATACCCGGATCTTGAATCCACCGCAATTAGTATTCCTATAAGACAACTAAAACTGATCCTGACCGCGCGTCTCGCAACTGTCCGTATTGTTCTAAGTGATTGATATGTTTTAGCTTGTTTTCTTTTTCTTTTGACGTTTGGAGCCATGTTAGGAATGTTATTTTCAACTTTTGGATTTTGAGTATTTTAATAATAAAAGTGATTTTTTAGGATTATTCCTTTGTGTTACTTATTGTTTTGTTTTTTTAAGGTGCTATGTGGTGTGTTTATTTCATGAAGTGTCTTCATAGGAGGGAGTACAACTGTGAAAGGGGGCATCTATAATTATGGTGGCCAACATAATTATACATGCGCCACAACACAGGTGGACTTGCAAGTATGATTACATGGATTATTGTTGATGCGATGTATGTATATATATGGTTATGAAAGAGTATGATAAGATCATGACCTTTATTATATCGTCTAATGTATATAAATTTTTATCTCATATAGAAATGGCTCCATCATGTCGAAGCGGTCCTAGCAACAACGAGGAGAACCCTGACATTGCTGCTATCATCGCGCAGCAATTGCAAACCATTCTTCCTCAGATTGTCACCCAAGTGACTAATAACATGAATAATGCTAATGGTGGAAATGGTGGAAATGATGGGAATAATGGTTGTACCTACAAAGGGTTTATGACATGCAATCCCAAAGAGTATGATGGAAAGGGAGGTGCGATAGCACTTACCCGATGGATCGAGAAGATGGAGAATGTAATTGACAATAGTGGGTGTGCTGAGAACCAAAGGGTGAAGTATGCTGCTAGCTCATTTATGAACAAGGCTTTGACTTGGTGGAATACTCAAGTTCAAGCAAGAGGTCGCAAAGCTGCAATAGGTATGTCATGGACTGATTTTAAGGCATTGCTTGTAGAGGAGTTCTGTCCTAGCAATGAAATGGAGAAGTTGGAATCTGAGTTTTAGAATCATAAGATGGTGGGAGCCAATCATGCTGGCTATACGGATCGGTTTCATGAATTGGCTAAGTTGGTTCTGCATCTAGTTACTCCTGATCCGTCACGAATCAAGAGGTACATAGTTGGGTTAGCTCCCGAGATTCGGGGAATGCTTCGAGCGACCCAACCAACCACAATCCAGAGTGCAATTCTTAGAATTGAGATACTTAGCGATGAGGCGGTCAGCTGTGGTACACTGACGAAAGGTGATGAGAAAAGAAAGGGAGTGGAAGAGTCAAGAAAGCAAGGTGGTGGGAGAAATGATGATAAGAGGGCGAAAGTAAGAAAGGGATTTGTGGCAGCAACTTCTCATAGGAATGAGTATACTGGGCCTCATCCAAAATGTGCTAAGTGCTAGACTTATCATCCCGAGGGTAGGCCTTGTATAGTGTGCTTTAATTATCAGAAACTGGGTCACTATGCAAGAAATTGTCTTATGCCCATTAAGCAGGTGGCGCCGATTAATGCTGTTAGGGGTGGATATGAACCAGGAACATGTTATGAGTGTAGAAGCCGTGAACATTATCAAAATACTTGTCCTAAATTGAATCTAGCACCTGGTCAAGTAGGAAACCGTTTGACTATTGAAGGAAATCGGAACACAAGGAATAGCGGGAATCAAGTTAAAGGGAGGGCTTTTAATGTGAATGCAGTTGGCGCTCTCCGAGATCCTAACGTCATGACGGGTACTTTTCTTTGAACAATCACTATGCTACTGTACTTTTTGATTCTAGAGCTGATTTTAGTTTCATTTCTTCTAATTTTGCGCCTTTGCTAAATGTGAAACCTAGTTTTGTAAACCCTCGATATTTGATATAAGTAGAAGATGGCAAGAAAGTAGTAGATGGTAAGAAAGTAGAAGTTGATAGGATTATTTGTGATTGCAAACTAGAGCTAGGAACTTCCTTGTTCACTATAGATTTGAGTTTCGATGTGATTATGGGGATGGATTGGCTGTCTGAGCATAAGGCTGAGATAGTGTGCCATGAGAAGGTGGTTAGGATACCGTTGGAAAATGGTGAGATTTCGTGTCCAAGGAGAACGTACTCTAGGAATCGCCAAAGCCTTAAGTAACGTAAAGGTAGACGAACCGAAATTGAGTGATATTTCCGTAGTATGAATTTTAGTTGAGGTGTTTCCGGAGGACTTGTCAGGATTGCCGCCACAACGACAAGTTGAGTTCCACATAGACTTAGTTCCGGGAGCGACGCCGGTTGTGAAGTCTCCATATCGTCTAGCGCCCTCAGAGATGCAAGAATTGTCTGTGTAACTTCAAGAGTTGCAAGACAAGGGTTTTATATGACCAAGTCATTCTCCGTGGGGAGCACTTGTGTTGTTTGTTAAGAAGAAGGATGGTGCACTATGCATGTGTATTGATTATAGGGAGTTGAACAAGTTGACTGTAAAGAATCGATATCCTCTCCTGAGAATTGATGACCTATTTGATCAGCGGCAAGGAGCACGCTACTTCTCAAAGATAGACCTTCGGTCAGGTTATCACCAGCTCTGAGTGCATGAGGATGATATTCCAAAGACCGCGTTTTGAACGAGATACGAACATTTTGAGTTTACGATTATGCCTTTTAGATTAACCAATGCTCCCGTAATCTTTATGGATTTGATGAACCGGGTATGCAAACCATACCTAGATAAGTTTGTCATCATTTTCATTGATGACATTCTGGTCTACTCAAAGTCTAAGGATGAACATGAGGTTCATTTGAGGCTGGTGTTGGAATTGCTGAAGAAGGAAGAGTTGTAGGCTAAATTCTCTAAGTGTGAGTTTTGGTTACAAGAAGTGCAATTTCTTGGTCACGTAGTCAACCAGAATGGTATTCACGTGGATCCAAGTAAGATTAAGACGGTAAAGAATTGGAAAGCTCCTACAACACCATCTAAAATTTGATCATTTTTGGGGTTAGCAGGTTACTACCGACGTTTTATCGCAAATTTCTCTAAGATTGCTAAACCTCTTACTTCGCTGACTCAAAAAAACAAAAAGTATGATTGGACGTGGAACTGGAAGAGGCATTTCAAACTTTGAAAGATAATTTATGTAATGCTCCAATACTGTTGTTGCCTGATGGCGTAAAAGATATCGTAGTATACGGTGACGCATCGAACCAGGGATTAGGCTGCGTACTCATGCAAAGAGGGAAAGTAATTGCCTATGCATCGAGACAGCTAAATATCCATGAGAAGAATTACACAACGCATGACCTAGAATTGGTAGCCGTTGTGTTTGCCCTTAAGACATGGAGGTATTATTTGTATGGTATGAAAAGTGTTATCTATACGAATCACAAGAGCCTTCAATACATATTCGATCAGAAGGAGTTGAATATGCGTCAAAGGAGGTGGATTGAGTTATTTAGTGACTATGAGTGTGAGATTCGCTACCACCCGGGTAAGGCGAACGTGGTGGCAGATGCACTAAGTAGGAAGGAACGAGTGAAACCTAGACGTGTACGAGCAATGGCTATGACTATTCAATCTGGAATAGGAGGGATGATACTAGCGGCCCAGGGCGAGGCGTTCAAGCAAGAGAACGTACTTGCAGAAAGGCTACATGGTTTCAACAGTGAGAGGAGAGAGATTGGGAGTTTATACTTTTTAGACCGTATATGGGTTCCGTTAGTAGGAGGTGTGCGAATGATAATTATGGACAAAACTCATAATACTAGGTACTCTGTACATCCTGGAGCAGATAAGATGTACCATGATCTTCGAGATATGTACTGGTGGCCGAGAATGAAGAGGGACATTGCTATTTATGTTAGCAAATGTTTAACTTGTTCTAAGGTGAAGGCAGAGCATCAAAGGCCATCGGGTTTATTGCAACAACCCGAGATACCTGAATAAGAGTGGGATAAGATCACTATGGACTTTATCACCAAGTTACCTAGGACGGGAAGACTGTGTCTTGATCCGATTTGGGTAATAGTCGACAGACTAACCAAGTTGTCTCATTTTCTGGCAATACGAGAGGATTATAGTACTGAAAGACTGGCAAGGCTATACATCGATGAGATAGTCGCTCGACACGGAGTTCCTGTGTCAATCATTTCGGATTGAGATGGATGTTTTACTTCGCGATTCTGGCAAACGTTGAAAAAAGCCTTAGGGACACGATTGGATATGAGTACGGCCTATCATCCTCAAACGTTGATGGGCCAAGGGGAGCGTTACTTTTCAGGACTTGGAAGATATGTTTAAGGGCGATGGTGTGTGATAGATTTTGCGTGGCAATTGGATGTTCATATACCGTTGGTAGAGTTTGCTTACAATAATAGTTATCATTTAGAGCATTTTGGTTGTGATCCATTCAATACGCATTGTATGGAAGAAAGAAAAAATGTAGGTCGCTCCGTTCCTGTGGACTGGATTTGGGAAAGTTAGTTTGATTGGACCTCGTCTGAGTTGGTACAAGAGGAAACCGACAAGGGTAGTTTTAATCAAGGAGAAGCTCAAAGCGGCAAAAGATCGTCAAAAGAGCTATGCTGACAATAGACGTAAGCCCCTAGAGTTCGATGTTGGAGATAAAGTGTTACTGAAAGTGTCGCCTTGGAAAGGCGTGATGCGATTTGGTAAGAAAGGTAAATTGGCACCAAGGTATGTAGGACCATTTGAAATCCTTATAAGGATTGGTCCTGTAGCTTATAGGTTAAGGTTGCCTAACGAATTGAGTGAGGTGCGTGACACATTCCATGTGTCAAATTAGAAAAAGTATCTGGCGGATGCTAACTTGCATGTGCCTTTGGACGAGATCGAGGTCGACAAAACTCTTCATTTTGTCGAGAAACCCGTATAGATTATGGATCGTGAGGTTAAGACTTTAAAACGTAGTAAGATTCCTATTGTTAAAGTACGTTGGAGTTCAAAGCGTGGTCCTGAGTTTACATGGGAGCGCGAGGACCATATGAAGGCTAGGTATCCCCAACCGTTTATTGCTAATTCTAGTGAATCTAGTGGTTAAATCTTGGGACGAGATTTCCCTAAGGAGGGGATACTGTGACAAGTGTGTTTTGAGCAGGTTAGTCAACCGTTATCATTGACTTGAGTTTCACTATGTGTTATGATAACTATGTGTTTATGTGATCTTATGTGAGTTGGTTACAAATCCATTGAACGTGATCGTCTCATGGTGATTGAAATTATGGTTGCTATGGATATATCATTATGTTCACATTTTAGTGACAAAGAAATGATGGTAAAATTTTATGTGTGTACGTATTTATATGTATGTATACGTATTTAGATAATAGGAATTCGCGAGGATAGAAAAATTTAGTTTAGAAATTTTAGTTAGTAGATTTTAGTATTATTGAATTAGAAAAATAAAGTATGAAGTAAATTTATTTTTAGGTATTTAAAACTAGTTTCATTTAGAAGGATGTCTAAATAAATAAATGTTTTTTATAAAAATAACAAAATTAAAGGGTTTTTGTGTAAATAATAATAAATAAAAAAAATAAAAAAAATAAAGGGATGTTTGTTCGGCCGGATATGGGAGAAAAAGGAGGAAGGAAAAACAAATTTTAGTCCAACTATGATTTTAATTGGGTAATTATCTAAATCTTTTTCTCTTCACTATAAATACAAACCCATAACCCCTATTTTTTTTAAAAATCAGTCGAACCAAGGAAGAAAGAAAAAAAAAGATTTTTTTTATTCAAGATCAAATTGGTGATTTGAGGTTTCAAGAATTAAGGATCAAGGTATGTTTAAAAACTTTAATTGTTTTAATTTTATTTTTAATTCATGTAACAATAAAGTGATGGATAAATTAGAGTTTCATAAAATCTGTAAATTAATGATGTTAAACTTAATTAGAAGTGTTTAGGGTTTAATTAGAATCATATTGATGTATTCGGTTAGAGTTAGAACGCGATAAAATTGAATTTAGGGTTGAAAGATTATTGATGTCATTTGTTTCGAAAGTTATCTCATGATTGGTAACGAGATTTTTGATGAATTTTATGTCTATTGATAAGTTCAGCGAGTCTAGTTTCCAGAAAATCCAGCCTCGAAAGTTTTTAAGGTCGTGAAGTCTTTTAAATGTTGGTTACACTAAAAGTTGTCAGATCAGTAAATACGGGTCAGATTTAGGTCATGTTTGTGAGAGTAAAACCTATACTTAAATGTATAATTAAGCTTAGCCCTTATACAGTAGTTAAGTTCCATATGTCTATGGATAATTCTGTAAAAATTAGCCTCTGAAAGCATGTCTAAGTATGGTAGTTAGAGTGATATATTTTGGTGTGCAATCAGATCCGAATTAGGACAGTTTTGAAGTTTTATTTTATTTGAGGTAGTTACACATGTACGTAATACTTGGGAATCAAAATGTAGTTACTATACTCATAAAACTGAAACATGGGTCGATTTTTTGTTATTAATTTATGAAGATCCATTAAGTAATTTGTGTAGTAAAAGAGAACTAAAATTATGAACTTCTGAGGTTCAATAGTAAGTGCTAGTGTAACGTGTGTTAGTAGAAGGTTAAGGATAGGGCATGGTGTCGGGTGACCTGATGGTTAATAAACCTTAGACATCACTCATATGTGTTGTTACATGACTAGAGTTTTATCTTGGTCGTGTGTACCGTTGGTTTATTATTTGTATAGTTGGTGTTGATGATTTAGAAGCCGCGTGTTTGAGTCTCAGGTGAGTTCATTGTCCCATTTTACTATGATTTCTTTGGATGGAGCTGTGTGAAAATATGTTTTGAAATGTTTTGATTGCTGTGATTATATGGTTTAAGTTACACATGGACATTTAAGTAGCTATTATATGTTATGTGCTGCATGTTGTATGATGTTGCATTGTGCTTCGCCTACTTTGTGGGCAAGAGGTTTCGCCTACTTGGTGCGGGTATGAACCTGTGTGTGCTACGGTACCAAGAGTTTGGGATTTGGGGATAGCATTCCTCCCCATGACTAAGTGTTGCATGTTATGGATCAAGGGACACGTTCCGTCTCATTTGTGGTTGCTTGTTTGGGACGAATGCATGTTAGCATGTATGATAGTCAACTTAATTCTCCTTCCATGTTTGTTTTTATATAGTCACAGTAATTGATTTAAATCTTGTATTGGTGTCGTAAAACCTGGACTCATCACCAACCAATTATGTTGACTTTTAAGCTTATTTTCAGGTGAGCTTATGATGGTGTTGAAGTAAATAAAAGTGGCTAGAGAGACCATTAGGCTGCATTGGAAGTTCCTAGTTGATTTCGTTTCGTATTTTGTTGCATGAATTCTTGAATGTTTTATTAGGTTTGTGAGACATTGTCATTTTATTGATGAGACCCCTTTTTCATTAATACACGATGCCGTTCTTTTGTTTTCGGTATTGTCATGACACATCGTGTCTCTTATATTAGTTATGCATGTAGTGATTCTCTATTGTTGACACCATTGTGTGTGATGATATCCATAATGTTACGCCTCGTGTTTCTGCCTTGGCGGGGTGTGACAATTGACGAATTAGGCACATCTCTATACTTAATGGTGGAAGTAATCTTGTTAAACCAACGGATGTGAGATGTGGATCTTCTTTCTCAAAATCATAAAATAAAACTGTTTGAAGTACAAGATTTTTTTTAGAAGACCATGTTTAAGCTCAAAATTTTCCGCGAGAATAGCGGGAATAACAATAGCATCTCCGTAACCCTCGGTGGGTGCTTGGAGTAATTTTGCCATAGTACGTTGATCGGCCATCGTAACTACGACTCTCTTCAAGAGAAAATGGTTCGACTCTTTGCTTGGAACGTCTACGATTACGACGTTTCGGAATCGTAGAAGTAGGATTCCTAGAAGGTTCACCAACGAATTTTGACGAAGAGCGAGTTTGCATACACTAAGAACAAAATAAGAGAAAATAATTAAAAAAATATATATTTTTGTAACCGCTAATCAAACAAGTGTACGGTAGCTCTCTAGAAAACGCACAAAGAAGCGGAGGAGCAGATAAGCGCGAAGCTATTAAAAACCTTCTCCTTTCGGGTCGAAGTTCGTCGGATCAACCCTCCTTATACCTCTCTTATAGTATGTAATCTAAAGGTGAGCCGAATTCACAAGTGACACAACGGTTGATTTTGTTGTATTTCAATTTTTTTGGAATTTTTGATTACTTGATAATAGAAGAAAATATTCATAAATGAAAGTGATAACTTCACGGGGAAGGGTCTTCAAACACTAATCTTCAAATGTAAACTTGATAATCACACACACCTCCCCGGCAACGGCGCCAAAATTTTGATTTGACTTAATTAATGTATATATATAACTTAATATACATATATATAATTAAAATCAAAATATCAATAACGAGAGTGAGTAAGTATTCCGTAAGGCTTCTAGAAGATTACTTTTATCCAAAGCAAAATCCAAAACCTTCCCAAGTTGTATCCCAACGAGGTGTGAATTGAAAATTGAGGTTAAGTTCGTGATCGCGTGTTTGAATAATCAAATTTTTGATTTGGATTCTATTTCTACAAATAACATGCAAAAACAAATAAAGGCAAGCTAAAAACGAAAGCAATTAAGGACTTAAACTAATAATGTTAACGGGAATCTAAAAACATGACTTAAAACCTAAATTATCAAATTTTAACCCTAAAATGAAAATTTAATTTATAAAAGTCCTAAATGATTAAAAATAATTTTAGAAAAAAGAAATATATTTTTTGACTTTTATTTTATTTAATATGAATTAAAAACGGATTTAATCTAAAAAAATGCATAGAAAATAGTAAACAAATTTTAAAAATTCTGAAAAAATTACAGAAAATACTTTTAACTATTAGTAATATAAGAAAAATAAGAACTTTGAAATATGCTTAGACGGATAAGCTGTTAAAATAAGCTTATAAGCTTAAACTGCCAAACCACCTTAAATACTAAAGCACCCAATGGTCTAACAGAAAAGACCCAAGGGCGCAATGGTAAGAGGTGAGGCTGTTAAGGTAGAGGTCTCGAGTTTGAGTCCTCCCTATACGACCTTACTCCTTTTATTTTTATTTGCAATTTTTTTTACACACTTAAACATAAGCTAGAAATAAGCATTTTTCAAAAAAAGAAGTTTTTCTGAAAAGCACTAATAAGCCTGAAACAAGCAGATTCACTTAAGCTTTAAAAACTTAGATTTTTAAAACTGTTTTTGCACAAAAAGCTTAAATAAGCTAACCTAAAGCTAAATAAGCCTCTAACAGCTTATAACAAACCTAACAAACTAGAAAACACCAAAATAAGCACTCATGATAAGCATAAAGATCAAATAAGCCAATGAGTGGCAAATTGGTAAATAATGGCAGACTACAAGCTACTTTTTAAGCAAGATTTTAAAGGACCCAAACTTAAAGTTAATGTGTAAAAGTGAAAACTCAATAAGCTAGTACTACTGAGATTTAGAATAAGCAAAGAAAAAGCAATTTGAACAACTTATAAGCTATGAATTAGCTTATTGAAAATGGCAGTTCAGACAAAATTCATGTTTTTAAATTTTCAAAGGTTTTCAATGAAGACTAAATGGCTCAAATGCAGACCTAAAATAAGCTAGAAAATTAAGCTCATATTGCAGAATAAGCTAAAACAGATAAAACTTAATGTCTAATGAGCTTGTATCATGAAATTCAGAACCTAAATCTTACTTAAGCTACCCTAACTTTGATAATTAAAACTGACTTTTAACCCCCTTTTTTTACTAAGACTAAAAACTATGACAGAATTACACCAAATTGCAAATGACCAATGCACACTTTAACCTCTACATTCTACTGCATCTAGAAACCTTAAATAAGCAGAAAACCAACACTAAAATGCAACTAACAAAGATCTAACCACATAAGCTTATGAGAACAGTTTTGAGTCTACAAATTCAAAATATCGTTAGCTTAACTCATAAACTTAAGATTTAATCCATAAAACTCTTTGAAATCAGACTTTAAACACTAGATTCAGCTTATCAAAGTTGGTTTTAAAACTAAAAGGTGGTCAAAATAGCACTAACATAAGTTAGTGCTGTTATGCCAAACACTTCTTTAAATCTCAAAACTTAACTTAATGCTTAAAGCAGATTCCAAATAGTGTTTAATGGTTGAAGCAGATTAAGCTCGTGACATTTTAAGAACATTTAAGCATTTAGAATACATGAATAAGCACAAGAAATAAGTAGAATCAAATAAGCAGTTTAGACAATATTTGAAACAGTTTTAATCTAAAACTTAACTAAATGATATAAAAGCTATAAACTAAGCATTTTAAGCTAACAAAAGACATAATAAGCATATGTAAACATTAATAAGCACAGATTAAGCATAAAATAAGAATGAAATAAGCAAAGGTAGATAATAAGCTATAAAATGAGAAAATGAGGTCTAACCTTTGCCCTTTGCTCTAAACAAGGGCTAAATGGCTCTTAGAGCTTATCTACAGCTCCAGCTTATAAGCTGGTAAAAGTCTAATAAGCCTGTCCCTTTTTGGCTTATCTTCCACAATAGCTTTTGAGTGACTTTTTATGAAAATGATTTAAAACACTATAAGCTATGGAAAAGCTTATATTGCTTAAGTAAACAGCTTAAGTAAAAGATAAAAAGACCTTATGTGAGCTTAACAAACATTTTTAAAACATAAATTGTATTTATTTAAAAATAGAATTTAACTTAAAAACATAAATTTCATTGAACTTAAAATCTCAATACAAGGCTTTAAAGGAAATTTAAATAAGCTAAAACAAACTTAATATAAGCTGAAAGTTACAAAAATAAAAAGCTATTAAAAACTAGATGCCCCCATGGCTGCCCTAATGGCCCTATTTATAAATAAAGGAGAAAGTTCTAGGTCTTCAATGTGTGTTTCTTCTGTAAGAGGGATTTGAGAGTGCTCTCCAAGCCATGAATCTCAGCCCTTGATTCCTTGTTGTGTTTCTTTGACATTAATCTCAGCCCTTGATTCCTTGTTGTGTTTCATCAGCCAATGGGTCTTCATGGGATTGCCATGGTGGACTTCTCTTCTTGCTGGGGTGGGGTTTGATTGGGTTTTTGTCGGGGTGCAGGGTATGAATGAAAGGGATGGATGAATAGTAGTTTTGGCGGGAGAGTGGGTGAGTTTATTTTGGGGATAACGGAAGTTATGATAAGGGGGTAATGGGGTTAAGGGAAAGTTGGGTTGAGGGACTAATGGTGCAAAGCATTGAGGACTAACTGTGTAAAACCCCAGGGACTAACTGTGTAATGAGTTTAAAGGGGTGTATGGTTAAGGGTTAACGTTGGGCTTATATTTGGGCCGGTTTAGGATTAAAGGGTTCTTGGGCTTTTGTGATTTAAACCTTATAGATAAAGGCTTAATGGGCTGGCCCAGCCCATTAAATGGGTGCGGGTTGGTCCATTTAAGATAAACACGTCTTTTGACTTCGATTTTTCATGCTCTTTGCAATCACGTGCTTGGTTTTGTCAGTTTTGGCTTCGTTTTTGTCCTTTAATGAATATCCGTAACCTGCACAATCATAAATCACAAAACACACATATACAATGCATTTTTGATATATTTTGGTCATTTTAAGCTTGTTTTTATAGGTAAAAGGTATGTGTAATTAAGCACATACCAGAGATTATGCTTGGTTGATGATCTCAAAGAAGTTCAAGATTCACATACAAGTCAAGCCTATTAGAACAAGCTCAAGCCTAAAGTCAAAGTGTCACATACAAGTCAAGCCTATTAGAACAAGCTCAAGCCTAAAGTCAAAGATCACTACAACCTATTAACAAGTTAAAGTAAAAAAAACAAGTCTGCGAGCACACGATTGAAGACAAAGCATAGTATGTTAGGTTTATGTTTTTGTAAAATGGAGTAACCTCCCTTAGGGGGAGATTGTTAGGAATACGAAAGTATCGGTCACTTCTATTAATATCATTAGATAGCCCGTTTAGTAATATTTGGAACCTTAATAGGCTAGCTTAGGAAAAGCCCATGGAAATCCCATGGAAAAAGCCATATAGCCAGCCTAGATAGGAGTATATTTAAACCATTTCCATGCTATAGAAATGGTGTTGATTGTTCATTCATTTTCACATAGTAATCTAACATTTCTTCTTTTCTTTCTCTCTCTAAGTGTTTATTTAACCACCTCTCTTTCTCTCTCTAAACTCTACATAGAATCCATACCTTGTATGTGTTAAGATATTCTACATATAGAAAATACTTTCACGTTTAGAATTTGTTTGTAATAATGCAAACAACGTTTTAAATTCATTTTCCATTTTTTTCCAAATACAGTTTCATTGGATTTGAACTAGGCATTGAAGCCACAAGATGTTTTGTCTCAGAAGGTGAAGTCGATGTACTTGCATTTGAAGGATTTTTAGAAGGTATAAAAGTAGATGAAAAATATTTTTGTTCAACAGATTGTTCTTTTTTTGAAACAAAATCCTTGTAAAGTGCATTTAATTTGTTGTAATCAATTGTGTAAACATTTTGTTTTTTCTCAATAGCAATTGGATCCTTAAATTTGTTGTTTGTTTTCTTTTGACTCTTGGTAGCATCATCAAGTATGCCTTAGTGTCCCAAACATTCACATGAATTTTTGTATTACCAAAACAAGAAGCATCATATATTTTTGGATTCTAAGAAATTGCTTTCTTGAGTGTATAAGGTTTTTGGTACCCTAAACCATGTTTTAAATTTGGATCATAGAATGACATTGGATTTGATCCAAGCATGAACATTGCTTGTAACGATCGACTGGTTTTTAACACTACATTTTCATATTCTTTTGCTTTTACTTCAAGATCTAGAACTGTATCATGATATTTATCTTCATTTTCACTCGTCTTTCGTTTCAAAATCATTTGTGTCTTTTGAAATTCCATAATTTATCTCTGTAATTCGACAACAGAAAACTGTAAATTATCCCCTTTTTGTTCTAGATCTCGAATAATATCCCGATCACGAATAAACTGAGTTTGTAAATTACTTTCTAAACGCCTTGCTTTACTGTTAGCCTCAATTAATTCGTTTAAAAAGGTGGCATTATCTCCTTTGTTCATCTCAAAAAGCCGAACCTTTTCCTTATACAACTCAAGCTGTTGTGTTAAAACTTTATTTTGTTGTTTTACTTTGGGGTTACACAAAAAAGTTACTAAAGTTTAGCTAAATATTCACCTAAGTTACTATTGTTTTTTTGGTTACAAATAGGTTACTCAAGTTTGGCCAAGAAAGCCAAATTTGTAAAAGGTTCAGTAACCCAAATAATAAACCCGTATACTTGAGTAACCTCTTTGTAAACTGTTTTAAAGGTTCAGTAACAATATTAAACCCTTATATTTAAGTAACCTATTTGTAAAAAATGAAGGAATGTACATATAAATAATATATGTCCGGTCTCGTTTTGAGCCTATGGAGATGCACACGTAATTCGTTGGTATAAACTTGCAATTTTTTATTTCTTTTAAAAATCTGTATAATTAAAATTTTAAATATATAAAATTAAATTTAAATTTTATTCAGTTCGGTTTTCGGTTCAATTCAATCCAATTTTAATTTGGTTTGTTTCGGTTTTCGGTTATACCCAAAAAAAATTAACCGAACCAATCAACACCCCTAATTGACATAAGTTGGATGTGCTAAAGCCTAATTGTGGCGTTTGGTTGTTTTGGCCGGCTCTTGATACGAACACTCTAGGGTGTTTAGACTGGTTTTGGTTCAAAGATTGTGTTGATGTTTATCTTTTGTGAAAAGATAAATATAATATATATTTGAAAAAAAATAATTACTAAATAGTATTAGTTTCTAATATGATTAGGATACCTAACATTATAAATATAAAGTCAATAGTTTGATTTTATATAGATCTCTACATAAGTTACCAAACCATATAAAATACTCCTCCCCTCCTCTCCTTTGGTTCGACCGCCGACAAGGAAAAGAACACATGAACCAGTCGTGTGTGTTTTATTGTCACATACTTGATCTTTTGACGAACATAGTTCATAAGCAGCTATAGGTTGTCGTTTTTAGCGTTAGTATGGATACCGGATTTGGCTTGATCGACTTTGATTAGTGTTTTTGTTTCATGCGTGTTAGTGGACGACTGGGTGATTACTTGGGGTGAAAGTTCTGTTAGTTTAATTTTACTAGCTGTATATCAGAACCTGGTTCTTAAAGATTCATCTGTTCGTGTTTGTTGGTTTACATAAGGTGTGTAATTTACATTAATGAACGATTAGTTAATATTTGGTGTATTTGGATCTCATGGGTTTTAAATTAAAGTCTAAAAGTAATTTTGCTAGTCTTCTGCTGCATAATTTTTATACTCTAGTAAAGATGGTTATTGATTTAAGGGTTTAGTTGTTTTCGGAAATTACTGCTTGTTACACTACGGATATTCCTATGACGACTTGTCTACTCATTTTGCTACATCAATGACACATCATATATCTCTTCTTCACTATTTCCTATATCATTTTTTACGTCTATTTCAGATTTAATCATAATTTATGCAATTTGTTTTCGATAGTTAGGAAAAATACACACACATGCACACCCATTATTGGCTTGGGAACCGTTGCTTGACTTCATTCCAAGTCGTGGAAGGAGGGGAGATGCGACAACCCACCATGACGATTACTATGCCTTACGCAGATTACACTTCATTATGACTGATGCTTTTAGTTACATCAGGACACCAGACAAGAATCTATATACGACTGTATAAGGATATGTGTTTATTTATACAAGTACATTTGTTATGAACGAATACTCATCTTAGTATTGTTAGTAGAGAAAAAGTTAAACTATAATAATCAAGGGATACTTGGGGATTTCCTTAATTTCTCTATAAGTATATTATTTTATATGTATGTAAAACGATAATCAGTTTTTGAAGTGATCACTACATAGAGCCTACAGAGTTCGAGAATCAAGAGATGGTAAACATGTTGGTTTCAGGGGAAGCTTATTGATTAAATGTTTAACCATCTACATGCACCACTTGAGGGGACATGTTTACAAGTTGCATATCTACAAGAAGACCCCTATTGGATGATTACAAAAAGGGGAAGAAGACTACAGAGATATGATTTGCAGCTTATTATGTGTGGTGACATAGTCAAGGATTCTAATTCTTATCTTAAATCAAAGGGAAGCATTAATAATTTTGTTTCATTCAGGGAGATGATTACATCTCAACTTCAAGGGAAGCTTTGGCTTTATGATGAAGTTCGTACGAGACTTTGTTTGTTTTGTCATCATCAAATAGGGGAAGATTGTTGGGATTCTTGATTTGATGAGACAAAGTGAATAAAAGAATGAAACAAGATGGAAACAAGAAGGACCAAAATTGTCATCATGAAGTTCTACAAGATGTAGAAGAAAATAAAGATTTGGTCAAAATAAGATAAGAATGAATATTAATGAGAAGATAATTAATTGATTCTCTCATTAATATATTAATTAGTTTCCTTGTAAGCCTAGGACTCCTTATGCTATAAAAGGAGGTCCAGGCATTTAGAAAAAGATATCCATAGAAACATCGACTGATGAGAGTCGAATAGTAAAGGTGTGTGTGTGTACACCATAGTTAGTAGTTAATTAGTAATAGACATATTATAGATGTCTATGTAGTAGTTAGTAGCCCCAAGTTATAGTTGGGGTAATAGGGAAATCGTTCAATGAAAAACCTTGTTCATAACTTTGATTGTGTTCTTTATTATTCCGCTGCGTGTTATCAATCATTGTTATTATATCCTAGATGGGCTAATCGATTCTCAACATGTGGTATCAGAGCAGGTTGCTCTTGATATCTAGGATCTACAAGGTTTTTAAAGAAACCCTAAAAACTATATTTTTTATGAAATCGATTTTTGGTTAATGTTTTATGGGGTTTTGGAGTTTAATTGATATAACAATGTTTATGATCGTCCTCTCTACCTTAATTGGTATGCAATACGATCTTCAATCATTGTTACTATTAAAGGGGTTACTTTGTATCGAATTCGGACTTCTATGATTTTCGGTAATATTCTTTTTCGATTGATCGAATTCAATAAAAGCAAAAGCAGAATATGGTTTTCATGATAATGGGTTTATGTTTTTCATTGGTTCTTGATCTGTAATGAATCCAACAAGTGGATTAATTTTGCTCGTTAATTGTTCTGATCTTCATAATGCAACCTTTAGATCTTCACTATAAAACCCTAAACGATCTCAAGCCAAAACCCTAATCACTATTAAAGTTTTAATGTTGATCTTAGGTTTTGGATACCGTGGAATGCTTTCTTGAATATTATTTATCCACAATTGATGACAGCGTGTTTGGATCTGATTGGTGCTTGTTTGTTCGCTATTCATTCATGGGAGATCATACATGGAGAAAAATGATCTTCAAATTCTTTCTTGATCGCTGGTCATGATGGTTACTCAGGGGTTGTATATGTTTGATTGGTGGCTGTGTACATGATGGTTTTGGTTCACGTTGTTTTAGTTACAGTCAAATTGGTCATGGCTATTATGTGATAGAAGATCTAACCCTATTACTGTAGGTTTCTCAAGGTCGTGTTGGGTTATTCCTTTTATAACAGTTTGTTTATACTGTTAGGAGGATGTTGATACTGTCAATGATGATTAAAACTGCTCAAACATGTTGCTGCTGCTATTGGAACAGTTTTCAACAGCAAGCAAACATGGAGATGGTAGAGATCGAAGAACCAAGATGCAGGCATATTGGTCACTCATCATGGATCTGGTGATATTCAAGATTGTATCATTCAGATAGTTTAGAGATGGGATTTGTTGAATGGATCCACACAAGATTCTTTTTATGTCTTGAACGTGGGATATGGTAATATGGGTTGCAGCTGCTTGTGTGATTTTATACCCCCCAACCCCCCCCCCCTGGTGAAAACACGTCAAAGTTATTTTGTATGTGAGGATATATGTTTTGCATATTAATATTGCCATGGTGGTTATTAATACTAGTTAACGTTATATAGTATTCATCGTTGATTGTTAATACTGCTGCCAAAGAGTGTATTATTGCTGCCTTGTAATGTTTTCTGCTGCTGTATATGTGAAGTTAATGCTGCCCATATATTTTTAGTACTGCTAGGTGTAAAAGGCAGATACTACTGTTCTTATTGATCGTAGCTTGTTAAGCAGTTGCTTACTACTGTTTGGTTGATTGGATGATTAGTACTGCTAGCATGCTTGATTTGGTTAGTACTATTCGTTGTGAGTTAATGCTGCTAGCTTTGTCTGATGTTGGACAACAGACGCATTTGGATCTCGGATGGAACTGTTTCTCACAACAATTTATTATTATTGATTTATGGCTCGTATTTTTGGAGATTATTTGAA
>BQNB010087153.1:1822-22046 GCA_026074375.1 Tanacetum coccineum
CCCATATGGGTTTCGTTAAGTCGTCTAGCACCCAAAACAATGTGTTTAACATTTTCTAATCGCGATCCCTAGCATGCAAAGTGGGTATTGGTTTGAGTCTAGGTAAGTCTAGGTATTTCCGGGGTGCGTCCAAACGTATTTTATCGCGAAACGTAACCCTTTTACGTGACCAATAAAAATAAAATACTTAAAGTACAATAATTATTATCAAAATAATTATTCCTTACTTGGTTGATGTAAACCTTTAATTTATTTGGTGACCGTTTACATTCATTGATTATTTCTAGTCTACGCGGTTTAGCTCAAAAGTAAGCATTTAAAAGTAAACGCGTATCGAACTAAAATAAATAGTGATCATTAATATAGTCGTACAATGACACGAAAATGAGAAATGTTACATTCTTCCCCAAGTGTAGAAAGAAAAACAGGGCTACAAAGACTCACAAGGTCTTGAAAAGTATTAGTATTAATTTAAAATAAATGAGCATGTATTATGCCCCAAAGAGTGAAACAAAAAACGGGGCTAAGAAGACTCACCTCAACAATTAGTGATAACGAGATTAAAGTACGCAAGCTTTAATGAAAGAAGGTGTCCTAAGCGTAACCTAATGGAATAAGACGCCTTATGGACACAATGATATGTTATATATGCCTATGAGTTTTAGAATGTTTTATCACCCATATAGACTTATATTAGAGTTTTATAAAGTTTCACATGTGAAAAACATTTAGAAAAAGAAGTAAACATCACTTTTCTAATAGCGCTGAAAAACAGTGGTTGTCCAAATGGTTTACCCGACTTCAAACGACTATAACTCACTCAATTCTTTACATGTTTTAATGAAATAAATTCTCACACTTAGCCCTATGTCTTACCTTTCCAAGAACTATGAGTACATTCTTAGATTCAAAGTTTAAGGCACCCAAAATACTGTTACAAATCATGTAGGTCAACAACTATAACTATTTGACAAGTTTTCGTATCACTTTGTTTTAAAATACGATACCAACTCCATAGACCTTCAAACCTACGTAGAAATATTCCTAAGACATTATAATATCTTGTGGTTAAAATAGATTTATCAAAAGTGTTTAGTAAGATGATCAAAACTAGCTTACAAGATGGCCCATTTTCTGGATAGAAAACCCCTAGTTTCCCTAACAAGTTTAAATCGACTTCTAACATGACAAATCTATAGTGGTGATATGAAAACAATGCATGGTATGTTAAATAAGAGTAAAATAGGTTTCATGATACACTTACATGAAATGATGATGCGTTTGGTGGTCATGAAGTGTAATGATACTAACCCGAAAGCTTAGAACACCTTAGTTTTGCAATACCAAACCTCATAATTACTTAGCAACCCGTAGAAAGTCCTTAACCCTTGCTTGAATACCTTGAGATAAGTTGAGATTATAGAGTATATGAATGTGTTTTGTGTGTGTTGTAAGAGTTTCTAGTACGTTCAATATATATCATAATTTTGGGAAGGGTCAAAAGGGGCTTTACTTACTTGCATGGTCCAATATCATGAGAAGGGAAAAAAGAGAGTTGGGGTTTGGAAAATTACCTTGAGCTGTCCATATGAGAGTGACAAGGGGAGGAGAAAAGTTTCCATATTTTCATAGCTTTAGTGCTGATGCGGTCATCGTAGGACTTCTACATGAAGTTTTACAACTCCCTAGGCAGAGTACATAACCGTTGTAGTAGTAGTATAGGAAAGACTCGGGGGTTGTTATCGTACTCTAGGGGAATAGGTTGGGAAGGCATGATCACGGTCTAACATAATTTTAGAGGTTGAGAGAAGACTATTTTTGTGTTTTTATATTTTATGAAAGCAAGTAAATCTATGGTTTGAGAGGTTGGTTTGTTTAACTATTAATTAAACTTCTATCTAATCTACTGGTGATAACTTTATGATAATTAAATGTATTAACTTAATCATACATTACTTATCAGATTGCTTCTCCTAATCATGTTTCCTTGTCACACTTGTGATTATTTTTGTAAGTATTTCCTAGGTCATGAACGGATTACATGAACCCGCCGTCTATTTAATATTCCGTTAAGGCAATGCACAAGTAAGGTAGTATGAAGACTATTACAAGGCCCCTAAGAGTATATTAAATGAGTGTGAAATATCTTAAGAGGGATAAGCCATATAAGGGGGTAAGGTAGTATGAAGACTGTTACCCTATGGTATCCTTTCTACGCACTCGCGTGTCCGTAGACGTGTCTACAACGATACAGACAAAAGCTAGTTTTCTAAAGCCTAACGCGCACATTCATCAACAAGAAGCAAAAGTAATAAGATCTACAATCTGACTTACATGCAATCATAAGCAAATACAAAGGAGGGTTTAGCCTAACATGTTAAGGATAATGCAAGAACATAGATTAATCACACAACACACAGACATATTGAATGATTATTGAATAACACTCTTACTTGATTAAAACATGGATTAAAGGTAGTAACAATAGGGTTTGAGGCCCTAAAAATGACCTTTAAATCTGCTACAAAGACTAGGGTTCGTCTCCCTAAATTTATACAAAGTTACACACCTGAAACCCTAAAATTGGTTTTGTATATATAGAGATATCGTTGCGACGGCGTTGTGTTGAGGTCCTGACGTCGTCGCTGCGTGGATGATTCTAGATCCTCTTTAAGTCGTCCACGTCCTGACGCCGTCGCTAGATCTTTGACGCCGTCACTGGATAGATCACGATGGCGTCACTTTATGCCTGCGACGCCGTCCCCACGCTCTGTAAACAATACTTCTTCATGGATTTAGTGTAGGTCCGTAATCTTGTCCGTTTCTTCTCCAAATGAGCCCAAGTCACGTGCATTTCCTCTAAATGCTATCCAAGTGCTAAAAACCTAAAAACAAACGATTAAGCACATAATCTGGACATATTAATAGTGTATAAAATAACACCTCATCAAATACCCCTACACTTGGGATTTGCTTGTCCTTAAGCAAATGGGCTTTTCTACCTAGACAATAGCAATATTAGGGTCATTTAACCTACTCTTTAAAAGTATTTTACAACACAACCTTCTAGACCTCGTAATTAAAAGGCACGAAAAGTTATACTAGAACTAACATAAGTGTTTTGGGATTCTATTTTCTTAGGGTGTATAATGAATTATAACAATAATGGAAACGAGAAAATAACACTCATTACCTGTCGTAGCATATAAATTACCATATGCTTGGTAAATGTTCTACCCTCCAACGCCTAGGCGAAGCATTATCATTTACTATCAAGAGGTCTTTTAAAGGTTGTGGGGTGTAGATGTAAGATAACATTAACGAAAACAGAAACGGATGGGATATATTTGGGTGGTGACTTTGGGTGAATTTGGAGTGGATGGGTTAGCTAATTATATATAAGAATACACGTTGGTTTGGTTGCTAAGCCAAAGACTTGGACAAAATATTTACAAAATCTACCAAAAATTTTACATCAATCTCTTTCTTTTTCTTTTCTTGACTCTAATAAAAACATAAGCAAATGGCAGCCCGTACATTTTTTTACTTTATATATATATATATATATATATATATATATATATATATATATATATATTGTACACTTTTGCCCTGCATCTGCTTTAACATATAATACATCGATGGGGGTTTATAGATATACCCCTACACTTGAACTTTTACATACTCGATTATTTACAATCTAACTAATGACCCAACTTGAGATGGATCAACATAACATAGATTGAGCTTTATTGGGGGTAATAAGTTACTTCTTCCCTAATTCTTCATAAGATGAATACTACCATGAATCCCAATCATCCCAAAATAGTATTTACAAGGATAAGGACTTAGCAACCGTGTACTCAAATAATTATCTTGGGTTAAAACAATAATGTACTAAGGTGAGTGCATATAGGGGTTAGGCAAGGTGATTTAGTGTAACGATTGGTTTTAAGGGGAAATCTCTTCATTACTTCCGGATTAACAGTAGAAAATTACAAGAACTGTGAAAAAGGATAGGCTCAAAAGGTTGTACTAGGGGTATCTCGCACTAAAAATGAGTGCATGGCAAGGGTGTGAGATTGTTATATAGTCGATGTGACCATAATAACAATTACAGGTTTAAAACATGGGTTAATTCTAGTGCCTCTTATCTAGCAAATCCTAATACTTACTATGCGGTCTCGGGATGCATCACAAAAACAAGTTCTAGAATTTAATATACTATCAGTACACTCATATAATTTAATACCGATACCAATGCTCCAGAAAAGGCGACTAATACCATACATACACATCCGTAACAACAGAATATACACATATGACTGCATTCGAACCTTAACTAGAGAAAGCTAAAGGTACAAATTATATTGGGTATCAAGAATGGATACCCGAATTCCTAAAGATCTAAAGGCGAACCTCACATTTTTGGGGTGGAATTTTGAGGGTTTTTTTTTGCTAGTCATACGCATTTCTTATCCATGAGACGCTATTAATACTTGGTTTTCGTCGGTATGTGTCATAAAAAATTTTAAATTTTGGTCAAAATTACATTTTTATGCTATGTTTCGATATATTACCCATCATTTTAAGGAACAAAGAAAATGACAAATGAAGGAATAGTTTCTAAGGCTTATTCCCCCTACAATTAAGTTGAACATTGTCCCGAATGTTCTATAGAAGTACCCGTAAAAAGAATAAAGTGATAAGAAAACAAGTAAAAGAAACTAGTACTCCCCTGGTTTGCTTAATAATGGAGAAGAAACATACGATAACTGGTTACATCATCATCCAAGAGTTGTCTAATGAAAACATCCTAAGATCTTCCAGCTTCATTTCTTGTCAATTATACATGTAAATCAAAGATTAAGACAATCTACACCAAGCGTAAAAATCCAATGGATAGATATAAATACATTAAAGAGTTTAAGGTTTCGACTTTGAAAGCAGTAAAGATAGGATGAGATTAATGATATAATTATAGGTTTATGCAGGTTTAAAAGAATTACAAATCTTAAATATTGCACATTTTATTTTTCAAAAGTACTTAAGGGGTTAAATGACCCCGAAATAGTGTATAAAATGACACCTCGGGTTTTATCCCGACACCATCTCTAGGCACTCTGAAAAATTCCTCTTCGTTTTTAATGAGAATTTTCCTACACGCAATTTTATTAGTAAAATCTGAAGAAAGTACTGCATAAAAACCTGTAACTAATCGTTACAATCATATGACTCGAAACTGACGCGAATTAATCTAAACAATTTATTTTAAATGTTTGAATTGGTTCTAAAAACCGGATATTTCACCTACACTTATTTTGTTGCGAAATACCTTTGAGTGCAAATAAGACGAAGTTATAAACAAATAAAGCATGATTACAAAATTGATTCAAACATAATAAAACAAACAATAAAGAATTAAAACACATGACACTCCTAATATGCGAGAAAAATAAACATTGGGTGAATGAGACGTGCTTGGGTTGCCTCCTAAGAAGCGCTTATTTTTGTTCGAGTCACGAGCCTGACTCTACCCTTATTTAACAGATAAAGGGGAGGGTTCCCCTACACTTGAGTTCAAGTGCGGGTGATAGTAATAGTACACACCATTGTTATGAGAAGGGGTCACATGCTAAAATTTTGGTTGTTGAATTATATGCTCCAAATGATGTATTTCTTTAATCCTAACATTCTCTACTTCTTTTAGCCTGATGGGCAAATTAAGTCTCCTTCCAAGAAAAGAAACTTCTTTAGGTTCCAATTCCCAATCATCTTCTATCACCTCTATATTCGAAAAATCAACATCTAGCGATCCACTTTGTCCTAATAAACCTGGTTTAAATCCATAATGTTTCTTAGGATCATCAATGCATGGGTGATAATAGCAATACATATCCTTAAGGTGGAAAGATGTCACATAAGGTAAAGGTGGTGTATGAATGGCCAAATGGTCTACTTCCTTCATCCTAAAACTATCTGGACTAGGTGGTTTGATAGGTGGTTCGGGGCCTCTCTTTCGTTTCCTAGACTTGCATCTAAGGATGGACAATTAGGTAAGGGTTGTGGTTGAGGCTCCGGCTCATAAAAAATAGGAACTTCCCTAGAACTAAGAGGAGTGTCATAATTACAAGTATTTAAGCCTAAATCCTCTAATTGTGTTTCTTCTAAAGGTTCTACCTCTATTGGGGTTCCTAAAGTCTCTTTTACTTCTTTCGGGTAAGTAAGACACGAGAGTTGTGAGTGTGTGAGTGAGTGAGTAGAAATTCTGCGGGAGTAATGTGGTAATTGAAATTTGAATGTTGTAGATACAAATTGGGATATATCTCTCCTCTCAAGTGTATGATTTGGGAAGGGGAAGGTTGGGTTGGTTGGCGAGAGAGGGGTGGGTATTTTATGATGGAGAGAGAGGGATTATTATTGTTTAGAATTTTGAGTTATATCTATATATCTATATGAGTGTTGTGTGTGAGATGTGTGATGTGTTATGTTGATTTAGTGTGTGTGTAGAGGTTATTTTTTGTTGTGGGGTGGTTGTTTGGGTATAATAGTTATGTTGGTTTTTGGGGTAAGAGTCTAGAATTTTGAATGTGTGAGAGAGTGTAGTATAGTATGAAGATGAATATAGCGTAGAGAGAAGAATTCATTATAGTGTATAAAGAAATAGGAGTGTGGTTTTGATAAGGGTGTTGTTTGAATTTGTTTTAGGGTGGTATTGGGGGGATTGAGTGGGGGAGTGTTTGTTTTTGATGGGATTTTGTGGGAGGGGATGGGTGGGAAAGGTGTTGTGGGGTATGTTGAATTGTGAGTGGAATTAGGGTTTTGTATTGTTGTGGGGTTTTTAGGGTGTAAGAGTGGAGGTTAATTGGGTTTATTTAGGGGTTGTGGGGGATGGGGTTGGTAATGGGTTTTAGGGTAGGTGTTTTGGGGGTTGGAGTGGTGTGGAGGTGATGATTGTTGTGGTTAATATTGTTTTAGTTAGTAGTGGTTGTGGTATATTTATGTGTTTTGTGTTTGTTTGTTTTTGATTAATTTGTAATTTGGGTTGGGGGGTGAGGAGTTAGAGGAGGTGAAAGTTAGGAGTAGAAAATGTTAAGTAGAGTTGGGATATTTGGATTAATGATAAAGGATAGGTTGTTTTAAGGTTTATAGATAGTTGTGTGTGGATGTATAGTTGAGTGTGGAGTGGAAGTGAGGTGAGTTTTAATTGAGTAATAGGGTATTTTTATTAAATTTATATTGTTTTTATTTGAGTGTAATGTTTAAGTTGATATATTGATATATTGTTTTTATTTTATGGGTTGGTGAGTATTGTATAAGAATAAGATATATAGTATATATTAAATAGTTGGTGGAGATGTAGTGGGTATTATAGGGAATAGGTTTTTATGTTGTTGTAGTGAAGAGGAGATTTGATCACTTAAAACAAGATTAAACTTTTTAGTGAATCATAGAGTTTAGTGTGAGAAAGAAGGTTTTTAGAGAGAGAAAGATGACCTAGAAAAAGTCGTGCAAAAGAGGTGTGTTTTTTCTTTTCTGCTGAGAATAGGATAGTATTTATAGCCGGGAAAACCCAACAACATCTGGTGGCGGTCCTGGCGGTCCCAGATATATCTGGGGGCCCGTCTAGCCACTAAAGGGGCCGCCCTTAGACTGACAACTATGGCGTTTATGGTTTGACGTGTATCGCTTCAGCGTTTATTTGTGTTTGAAACTAATAATTATATCCATCATTTTGTGAGGTTATAGTTTGTGCCATCTAATGTTGATATTAGTTTAAAAATGTTGTATGTATATCTTTATGTGTTTAGGGTTCCAAACTTTCAAAATCGTTCTTGTAGTGGTTGTTTACGTGTATGTTTTTATGTTTAAATCTGCATTATGAGTTTTTTGTTGATGTTGTTATGTGAATGTTGCTTGCCGAAAGTTATGTCAAACATGATGTGCAGAGGACAGGTACGTATTGTATTTTTAACGTCAATGGTTTACAGTATCATATATTGGTGTGAGGCCTCATGGTTTTCTATATAGTTGATAGTCATAGGGTTGAATATGTGTATATTCTGATGCTTGGGTTTATGTTTTCAGTTTTACGATGATGCGGGTGCTGTGTGACAACTGATAATTTTGGGTTAATGTTTATTTATAAACTTGAACGTTTTATTCTAAATAATTAAATAATAGAGTTTACGTATAACCCTTATGCTATCCCGCGCATAACGAGAACCATCTTTGTACATTTTACTTCACTATACTAAGGTTTAGTCTACGTTAAGCAAGCATATTAACATTCTCATGAGCATGATTTTATAATCACATGCATTCAGTTTTACCGACTACACGTAAGGCTTTCGTTTTTGCACCATTTTGCATGCATGCATGCACAACATACCCAATACCCTCACCACCTTTGAGATAATACTTCTACAAATTATTACACTCATAAAAACCACACTTCCCTCCCCTTTTGACTAGCCAAAATTAGCACACCCTTATTAGGGTATGCCACCATCTTCTTTCCTACATTGTAACACCACTTTACCCCAACCATGCTATGCACTTGATGAGGTGTCATTTTATACACTATTTCAGGGTTATTTAACCCTCTAAATCATGCAAATATGCCCAGATTATGTGCTTAATCGTTTGTTTTCAGGTTTTTAGCACTTGGATGGCATTTGGAGGAAATACACGTGACATGGGCTCATTTGGAGAAGAAACAGACAAGATTACGGGCCTACACTAAATCCATGAAGAAGTATTATTTACAGAGCGTGGAGACGGCGTCACAGGCATAAAGTGATGCCGTCGTGATCTATCCAGTGACGGCGTCAAAGATCTAGCGACGACGTCAGGACGTGACCGACTTAAAGAGGATCTAGAATCATCCACGCAGTGACGGCGTCAGGACCTCAACACGACGCCGTCGCAGCGATATCTCTATATATACAAAACCGATTTTAGGGTTTTAGGTGTGTAACTTTGTATAACTTTAGGGAGACGAACCCTAGTCTTTGTAGCAGCTTTAAAGGTCGTTTTTAGGGCCTCAAACCCTATTGTACCTACCTTCTATCCATGTTTTAATCAAGTAAGAGTGTTATTCATTAATCATTCAATATGCCTATGTGTTGTGTGATTAATCTATGTTCTTGCTTTATCATTAACAAGCTAGGCTAAACCCTCCTTTGTATTTACTTATGATTGCATGAAAGTCGGATTGTGGATCTTATTACTTTTGCTTCTTCTTGATGAATGTGCGCGTTAGGCTTTAGAAAACCAGCTTTTATCTATATCGCTGTAGACACGTCCAGGGAAACGTGAGTGCGTAGAAAAGATACTATCGGGTAACAATCTTCATACTACCTTACCCCTTATATGGTTGATCCCTCTTAATATATTTCACACGCATTTAATATACTCTTAGGAGCCTTATAATAGTATTCATACTACCTTACTTGTGCGTTGCCTTAACGGAATATTAAATAGACGGCGGGTTCGTGTAATCCGTTCATGACCTAGGAAATACTTACATAAATAATCACAAGTGTGACAAGGCAACAAGATTAGGAGAAGCAATCTGATAAGTAATGCATGATTAAGTAAATACATTTAATTATCATAAAGTTATAACCAGTAGATTAGATAGTAGTTTAATTAATAGTTAAACAAATCAACCTCTCAAACCATAGATTTACTTGCTTTCATAAAATATAAAAACACAAAAATAGTCTTCTCTCAACCCCTAGAATTCTGTTAGACCATGATCAAGCCTTCCTAACCTATTCCCTTAGAGAACGATAACAACCCCCGAGTCTTGCCTATACTACTACTACAACGGTTAGGTACTCTGCCTAGGGAGTTGTAAAACTTTATGTAGAAGTCCTACGACGACCGCATCAAGTTTTTGGCGCCGCTGCGTGGGGAATAGTTAGATTTTGATCATAGTTTAACTTAGTCCTACTCACTTGAATCCTTTTAAGTGAGAATTTAATTCTGTATATTGGCTTTCTTGTAGTCTATCTTTTCTTTGTGCCTTTTGTTTGTAACTCTTTCGTTCACCATCATGATGTATGAAAGACCACTTACCTCACCCTTTCAAAACCCACCACGAAACACAACCTTCCCATTCTAAAGATATACCTTGATGTCCCAACAACATCAAGATGAGTCTCTCTATGATGCATGGACTCGCTACAAGGACTTAATCTGAAAAGTCCTACCTCATGGCCTCAGCCTATGGTCCCAAATTCAAATCTTTTTCGATCATATCAATAGGTATACCCAAATAGACATTAACCATGCAGTAGGCGGGAACCTTAAGGGATTAAGTGTTGAAGAAGCATAAGAAACCATTGAGGATTGTGACCAATGCGATAAACAATAGAAAAACCCAACTAGCACTATTTCTGACCAAACAATAACAAATTTAAAGGATCACTTGGTTGGGAATGAGGTGGTTAGAGTTAAGATACCTAAGTGCATGTCATGGTTAGATGCATATGATGAGCCTATAGGTGATCTAGATATGATAGATGATAAGGTAGATAATCCAAGCCTACAAAATACCCCATAAGTCCTTTCATCATTTGAGGTATACACACAGCCCGTGACTTACCCGAAAGAAGTAGAAGAGACTTTAGGAACCCCAATGGAAGTAGAACCTTTAGAAGAAACATAATTAGAGGATTTAGGCTTGAATACTTGTAATCATGACATTCCTCTTAGTTTTAGGAAAGTTCCTATTTTTGATGAACCGGAGTCTCAACCACAACCCTTACCTAATTGTCCATCCTTAGATGCAAGTCTAGGAAATAAAAGAGGCCCCAAACCACCCATCAAACTACCTAGCCTGGATAGTTTTAGGATGAAGAAAGTAGACCATTTGAACATTCATACACCGCCTTCACCTCATGTGGCATCTTTCTACCTTAAAGAAATGTATTGCTATTATCACCCATGCATTGATGATCCTAAGAAACATTATGGATTTAAACCATGTTTATTAGGACAACGTGGATCCCTAGGTGTTGATTTTTCAAATATGGAGATGATAGAAGATGATGGCAATTGGAACCTAAAGAAGTTTCTTTTCTTATAAGGGGACTTAATTTGCCCGTCGGGCAAAAAGAAGTAGAGAATGTTAGGGTTAAAGAAACACACCAATTGGAGCATATAATTCAACAACCAATTTTTCAGCATGTGACCCCTTTTCACAACAATTGTGTGTACCGTTACTATCACCCACACTTGAACTCAAATGTAGGGGAACCGTCCCCTTTATCTGTTAAATAAGGGTAGAGTCAGGCTCGTGACTCGAACAAAAATAAGCGCTTCTTGGGAGGCAACCTAATATTTATTTTTCCCGCATATTAGGAGTGTCGTGTGTTTTAATTCTTTTCATTTATTCTTTTATGTTTGAATCATTTTGTAATCATAGGTTCTAATTTTTTTTTATTTTTAAAACATGGGAAAATTTTAGGGTATCCCTTTTTATTACATCCTAAACAACTCACTACGAGTCACAGAGACACAATGCTTTATTAGATATTCGTGTCAGTATTGAGTCATATGATTGTAACGATTAATTCTACGTTTTTATGTAGTGCTTTCTTCATATTTAACTAATAAAATTGCATGCATGAAATTTCTCATAAAAAACAAAGATGAATTTTTCACAGACACTGGAGACGGTGTCGGGATTAACACCCGACGGCGTCGCATCTCAAGGAATGTGAAAATTCAAAATTTTTTTTAGTATTTTTGAAAAATAAAATGTGCAATATTTAAAATTTGTAATTCTTTTGTAAACCTGCATAAACCTAAGATTATATAATTACTCTCATCCTATCTTTACGCTTTCATAGAGTCAAAACCCTAAACTCTTATTGTATTTATATCTATCCCGCCGATTTTATGCTTGGTGTAGTTGTATTTGTCTTTGATTACAGGTTATATTTGACGAGAAGAAGCTTGGAAGTTCTTATGAAGTTTTATTGGATGATTCTTGGAGGATGATTTAACCAGTTATCGCATGTTTCTTCTCCATTATTGAGCAAACCAGGGGAGTACTAGTTTCTTTTCCTTATTTTATTTTCCCTTTATTCGTTCTTACGGGTACTTCTATGAAACATTGGGGGCAATGTTCAACTTAAGTGTAGGGGGGAAATAAGCCTTAGAAACTATTCCTTCATTTTCCATTTGCTTGTTCCTTAAAATGATTGGTCCTTAAATTGATGGGTAAATATATCGAAACATACATATAAAAAAAAGGTAATTTTGACCCAAAATTTAAATTTTTTATGACACATACGCGAAGCCAAGTATTAATATCGTTCAATGAGATAGCGAATGTGTATGACTTAGCCACAAAAACCCTCAGAATTCCACCACAAAAATGTAAGGTTCGCCTTTAGATCTATAGGAATCATGGTATAACTATTATTGATAACCAAGATAGTTTTCTTACCTTTAGCTTTCTTCGGAGTTATGGATCAGTGAGCTAGTCATATGTGTCTATTCCGTGTTACGGATGGGTACGTGTATTAGTCTCTTGTCGCCTTTTATGGTAGCATTGGATTCGCGTATTAATTATATGAGTGTACGGTATCTGTATATTAAATTCTTAGAACTTGCTTTTGTGATGCATCCCGAGACTCATAGTGAAGTTATTAGGATTTGTTGATAAGAGGGCATTAGGATTAACTTATGTTTTTAAACTGTAATTGTTATGATGGCCACATTGATCATTATAACTATCCCACATACCCTTACCATGCACTCTATTTGCTAGTGCCCGGGATACCATCTAGTACAACCCTCTTGAGCCTATCCTTTTTTATGGGTTCTCGTAATAGTCTGGTTTTTAAGCCTGACTATTTAATGAAGAGCATTGTTAACCTTTAAACCAATCGTTACACCCAAATCGCCTTAGCCCATCTTGTATGTACTCACCTTTAGTACATTATTGTTTTAACCAAAGTTAATTATTTGAGTACACGATTTCTAAGTCCTTATCAACTATTCTCTCTCTCTAACCTTCTCTCTCTAGATCTCTTTAGATCTATACATGTTTGTGTGAATTACGGGAACCTACAATACCCCCATACATTTGTTAGATGATCTCCATGTTATTTTGATCCACCTCAAATCGGTTCATTAGTTAGATTGTAAATATTGAGTATGTAAAAAGCTCAAGTGTAGGGGTACATGTTATAAACCCCATGTTGTGATGTATTATGTTATTAAAAAAAGTAGAAAAGAAAAATAAAGAGATTGATGTTGAGTTGTGTAGAGTTTGTATATCTTCGTCCGAGTCTTGGCTTAGCAACTAAACTAGCGTGTATTCATATAAATAATTAGCTAACCCTTCCACTCCAAATTCACCTAAAGTAACCATCATTAAAATCGGAAAGAGGTGTGACAAGCAATGCCAGCTCATCAAGGTTAGAAACATAAGAGTTCTTACTCTCGATGTTCTCTAACACCTCATCAAAAAGAGGATTTACGTCACTAGAGATGTATTCGTCATTGAATTCGAAAAGAGGGTTCGAATAAATTTTAAAATTGTCTTCCGAAACGTCCTCATCGGATAGTGACTCGTCATCACTAGAGGTAAAATTGTCATTTGAATCGAAAAGAGGGTTAGAGAAAGTTATGGATTTTTCCTCATAAACGTTAATGGGAGAGAAATCATCACACGAAGGTAAATCACAATCATTATCACTCTCGGATGTATCCTCGGACTCACATGGGATTGGAACAAGGTCCTCAACACTAGACTTTATAAATTCGTCTGATTCCTTTTCAGGAATAGTGCTAAGTTCCTAATTCTCATGAGTGAAGAGTGTCCTTTGCTCAAAGTCGGGTTAAAGGGTTGTGTTGCAATTAAACGAAGGTAATTTGAGAAATAATTTTCATTCAAAAGGAAGAATTAGATATTCTCCTCGTAATCATCGTCATCATAAAAAGAATTGAACCGTCGCGAAGGATAAGTACTAAGATTAGCCACCTGCTCTGGATGCTGAAGCTCTTTCTTTTTATTAATCTCAATACTTATTCCATTGAATTTACCGTTAAGCTCATCAATCATACTTTCGCTTTCCCTTCTAAAACGAATATCTATTTTCTCATTACAATAATCTTTAATCTGTAAGTCATTACTTAAACTTAACATTTCATCTAAATAATGCTGCTTTAGATCCTCCATATCTTGGATACTCATTTCTTGAAGAGGTGATTGATCGATGCTAGCCGCCTGCTTTTGTTGAAGTAACTTTTCACAAAATGATTGCATCATTTGAAGAAGTTCATTCATCTTTTGCTTATTAAGGTTCTCTTGAATACTCGGAGGCTGATGATTGATGGAATAATGCGGGGGTTGGTCAAAACCAAAATAGCTAGGATTTGGCTCAAATTAGTTTTGATTCAACGGTTGACACTAAAAACTTTCATGAGGACCCCTACAGTTTTCACAGCAAAGATATTGTTGTGGAAAACTCGGTGAATTTTGTGGATAATAATTATCACTAGAGTTTTAATTGTAGCTCGGTTCCTGCTCATAAACAAGCGAGAATCGTGGTGGACAATCATAACCATGGTGAGAATCTTTTCCACATAACTCGCACGAGTATGATTCATACTAGGGTTGTGGAGGGTGGGTGAAAACGTTTGGAAGATCATTTAAAGAGTTGGGAGCATCAATGGATGAATTTCCATCTCTTGAAGGGAAAATCCAACAAGATCCTTCTCTAAGAGCATATCCACACCACTTGAAAGTACATCGTTAACAACGTACACCATCTTCTAACGGATCTTTATAATGAAAAGAATGAAATTGGTCGAACAAAGATGTATGGGGTTGTGGAGGTGGGTTAGAAAAATCGAGAGTTTGATTATAAGAATTTAGATTAGAGTCATAGACTGGCTCATTTCCGAAACTCACATTGGTACAATGTCGATAATTTCCACCGTTAAACGGACCTCCACACCACGAGCATCTTGAAAACCAAGACATTTTGAAACATTATCAGATAAGAAGGTTAAGAGAATGAGAATTAAACGAATAAGAGGATAGAGAAGAATATTTATAGATTTTCCAAATAATACATAAGGAAAAGCAAAGAAAAATATTTTTGGTAACCGAAAGTCAAAGGTGCACGGTAGCTCTCTAGAAAACGCACAAAGAAGCGGAGGAGCAGGTAAGCGCGAAGCTTTTAAAAACCTTCTCCTTTCGGGTCGAAGTTCGTAGGATCGACCCTCCTTATACCTCTCTTATAGTTTGTTAACTAAAGAAGAGCCGAAACGACAATTAACAAACGGTTATTTTCAAAATAAAAGAAAATAAGAAAAGAAGTTTAAAATATTTTTGTATTTTTATATAAAATAAAACGAAAACTTTCACGGGGAAAGGATCTTCAAGGCTCGAACACGAACAATTCCGTAAAAATCGTTACACCTCTCCCCGGCAAACAAATAACCCTCAAATATATATAATATATAATATATATATATATATAATAAAATATAAAATACATATACGTAAGCAAAGTATCATACAAATTATTCTTAAGAAAGAATAATAAGTAATCAACACGGGTATCGTTCTCCGCGGTGAGAGGTGAATGGAAATTCACGTTAATGTCAGGAATCGAGCTTGATTGTCATTAAAAATTTGGTTTTGGTTTCTAAATCTAAAAATGCAAAAGGAAAGAAATTAAAGGCACGCTAAACTAGAAATAAAGGCAACTAAAAAATTTAACGACATTTAAACGTAATTGAAAACTAATTAAAACTATACTTAACTAACTAAATAATTAAAAATGACAAATTAAAATTCTAAAAACTCAAAATGCAAATTTCTTAAACTAAATGACTTAAAGAATTTTTTTTATTATTTTTAAAGCTAATTTTAAAGCTTTTTAAACTAAAAACTCAATTAAAAATATTAAATGAAAACTAAAAATTATAAAAAAAATTAGAAAAGTGCATGAACTAATAATAAAGGTTTAGGAAGAAAGACGGAACTCACAGCTTATTCCAATAAGCTGTGAAAATCTAATAAGCTAAATAAGCAAAAAATAAATAAGCATAAGTAAAATATGAAAGTAATCCTAGACATAAAAGTCCCAAGGGCGCAGATGGTAAAGGCATTGGTGTTGTGTGAGGGAGGTCACAGGTTCGAGTCTTGTGACCTTTCTTTTTGTAAAACAATTTTTTTATTTTTCTTTTTGAAAAAGCTAAACTATAAGCAAAAGTAAGAAACTTTAATAAAGGGCTTTTTGACTAAACTTAATAAAAAGCTGGAAATAAGCTACTTAAAAGAGACAGTTTTGAAAATCAAGTTTAATGACTTTTAAGCTAAAATTGGTTGGCTTTTTAAGACTGAATAAGCAACAAGAAAAGCAAAAAGCTAAAAACATACCTACACATAGACCTAATAAGCACTGAGGACTAAAAAATAAGCAGAAAAGCAATTTAAAATCATTAAGTCAGATGACTTAATAAAATGAGCTTAAGAGGACTATATGACCAACTTTTAAGCTAAATTTTTAGATAGCATAAGCAATGAGGTTTAAGTTGAAATTAAAAACTGATGAGACTATAAGCTACTGATCAAATAAAGCAAAAGATAAGCTAAACATTTATAAGGAGATGAAGCTGGAAAGGGGAATGACAATGGCAGATACCCTATTGATTTTTGGCCTTTATGAAATGAAATGATAGATTTTGCTGCTTAAAATAAAGCTCTCAAAAAGCATATTGAAAAACTAAATACTCAACAGATTTAGTCCTGCACTCTATTAACTCAAATAAGGCTAAAAAATAAGCTAAATGGGATTAAGAAATAAGCTAAGAAAGTAGATCAAAATGACAGATAATACTAACTGCTTTTGGCTCTTTTAAGATAAAGTGACAGTATGCAGCTTAATATCAAATTTGTGAATACAAAATCTATGTTTTTACTATTTTATATGCTAGCCAAACACCCCTTTAAAAACTGTGAAAAAGCTAGTTTAAGCTAAGACAGACTTCAAAAAAGCTATATTAATATGAAAACAGTAAAGAACTCTATAGCTAATAATGACAATTAAGCTAAAATCTTAAGGGGAGAAAGCTCAGAATATTAAGCTAAATAATAAGCTGTTTGACTATTTTACAGGAACAGTTTGTTTTAAAAATAATTTATTATAGCATAGAATTAAACTCATTAACTATATCAAGACCAGATAAAGCACACATAAGCAACAATAAGCACAAAAATAAGCAAAGTTTACAAACAAAATGAGAAATAAGCTAAAAATAGTAATTGGGAAGTACTTGTCCTTTGCTCAAAACAAGGACCTAAGTGCTCTTCGAGTATTATAAAGCCTCTTAGTTATCAGGATAAGTGGTAATAACCCATATTCCATCTATGTCTGGCTTATCTTCCATTAACTTATTATGACCTTTTGAGGTATTTATTTAGTTTAGGTAGGGGGATTATACCCTGGTAAATAAAACCTTTTGATGTATTTGGAATGAAAATGTTATTCAGCTAAGCTTTGAGGAGGCTTAGTGAATAAGCAATTGCTTGAAAGGCCAAAGAATGAGTTATGTGTGCTTATTTAAGTAAATGCAAAAAATTCATATTTAAATCATTAAATTGCTTAAAATAAAATAAACTTTAATGACAATTTAAATGAAAGCATAATTTAATAATCTTAAAGAGGGACAAGCAGATTGAAAAATGAAATACATTAAAGAAAAGGAAATAAAAGCTAAAATAAGCATACTTAATAACGCGGGGCGGGGGAGGCTACTAACTACCCTTACTCCTACTCCTAAACTAGATTATTCTTCATGTGTGAATTCCTCTTCAGATCTTATAGATTGAGAAGATGCTTCTGGTGTGAGGAGCGTCCAGTTGTCATCTAATCCTAACCCTTGAATTATATCAATTTACATCGTCCCCTTGGATCACTTCCACGATCAAAACCAATAGTATTGTTTAGATAAACAGTGAACTCTGATCCCATAGTGTATCTGTGTTTGACTTGACCTCCCTAGAGGGATTGGGCTTTGACTTATTAATTTGGTTGGGTATATGGTGATTTGGACTTTAAATTTATAAATGGGTTTCTAGACTTGGTAAATGGATTTAGGTTTATGCAATAAGGTATGAATCTTAATGGGCTGACCCGGCCTAATAAAATTGGTACGGGTTGGCCCATTAAAGATAAATACGCCTTCGACTTTGTTTTCTCACGCTCTTTCCATTCTCGTGCTCGGTTTTGTCCGTTTTGCTTTATTTTTGTCCCTTTATTGAATATCTATTACCTGCAAGACACAATACACAAAACAAACATATATAATGCATTTTTTGTATTATTGGTCATTTAAGCTCATTTTAATAAGGTAAATTGATATGTGATTAAACACATATCACACCTACACCCCACAACCCTTTAAAAAGGCCTCTTAGATAGTAATGAATAATGCTTGCGCATAGCGGTGGAAGTTTGATCCTTTACCAAGCCTATGGTAATTTATATGCTATGATGGGTAATGAGTGTTGATTTTCCGTTTCCCCCTTATGTTATAATTCATTATACACCCGGGAGAAATATAGAATCCCAAACACTTATGTGAGGTGCGAGTGTATACTTTCCGTGCTTTTAATTTCAAGGTCTAGAAGGTTGTGTTGTAAAATACTTTTAAAGAGTATGTTAAATGACCCTCATGTTGCTATTGTCTAGGTAGAAAAGCCTATTTGTTTGAGGACAAGAAAATCCCAAGTGGATGGGTATTTGATGAAGTGTCATTTTATACACTTTTTCGGGGTTGTTTAACCCTCTAAATCGTGCATTTACGCCCAAAACAGGTACTTCATCGTTCCTTTTTAGGTATTTAGCTTTTGGAAGGCATTTGGAGGAAATACACGTGACTTGGGCTCATTTGGAGAAGAAACGAACAAGACTACGGACCTACACCAACACCAACATCTTCAAGATTTCTTAGTGGCTTGAGACGGCGTCACCAGTTCTACATGATGCCATCACAACCCATTTTGTAACGGCGTCACAACCTTTCATGGCGGCGTCAGCTCGCACGACCCAACCTCAAGATCTAGAATATTCTATTTTATGACGGCGTCACGATTAAAACGCAACGTCGTCGCATCGATTTATCTATATATACAAATCCTTTTTTAGGGTTTTAGGTGTGTAACTTTAGAGTAAAAAAGGGAGACAAACCCTAGTTCATTTGGCAGTTGTTTAGGATGATTTTAGGGCTTTAAAACCCTATTATAACTCCTTCAATTCATGTTTTAATCAAGTAAGATTATCTTAATCATTCAATATGTCTTGTTGTTTGATTCATTATTGTTCTTTCTTTATCTTCAACATGTTTGGCTAAACTCCCTATTGTGTTCATTTATGATTGTATGAAACCTAGAATGTAGATCTTAGTGATGTTGCTTCTTGTGATGGATGTGCATGTTAGGCTTTATAAAACCAGCGTTTGTATCGCTGTTGATATGTCTAGGGAAACATGATTGTGTAGAAAGGATACCATCGGGTAACAGTCTTTATACTACCTTGACCCCTAATATGGTTGTTTCACTCTTAATATATTTCACATGCATTTAATATACTCTTAGGGGGCTTGTAATACTCTTCATACTACCTTACTTGCGTGTTGCCCTAACGGAATATTAAATAGACAGCGGGTTCGTTGTAACACCCCCACTTTGACAAATATAGCAGCGGAAGCTAATCTGGGGTATTACTTCATAGTACAACAGTCATAATCATAGAAAACAAATCGTAAAGAGATGTTTTGGAAAATTTAGTTATCATTTATTTATTCATCAGAGTTTTTACAAACAGAGGTCCCAAAATCTATATGAAAACATAAAGTTTGAATGATAACAGTTTAGCCATCTTTAAGTCCGTACCACTCCGTGACATAAGATGCTCAGTTACCTGAGATAAACATGCTAAAAAGGTCAACACAATGGTTGAGTGAAATTCATAGGTTTATGTTAAACAGTTTGAATACAAGTCATCATAACAGTGGGTTACGTTGTTATACACCCATAAGTGTAATAATTGCAATGAGTACAATTATTATACTCCCTCCGTCCCATATTAAGTGTCCATGATGGAATCTTTTAAGTCTTTTTTCCTCAACTTTGACCATAAATATTTTTGTTTGTGTTATATAATATTGAACGAAAATTCTA
>BQNB010087154.1:3800-23084 GCA_026074375.1 Tanacetum coccineum
ACTTTCTCACTCCGAGTTAGTTGATATTGAAAAGGTGGCAGTCTGCTCCAGCCTCTGATCACTAAAATCAAAGTGCACTATTGAGTCTAGAGCCAAAAGAGATCATCCATAAATCTCATTAGGACACTTGTTAAAATTATGCTTGTTATCTCACATAATGTGAATAACAAGAAATATTCTAAGAGTCATACGCATTATCCTTAAGATTTTGCTAGAACATCTAAGTGATATAATTCACAGTGAAGATGGGAATCCTGCTTGAGTCAACATCAAACAAGCTCATGGTAGGTGACTTGTGCGATTCTATATGAATCAAACTTGTGACAACTGGAAAGAAATGATGGTGCGATTCTACAAGAATCAAACTTGTTCCAGGTTATGAATTAACGGTTGATGATGAATTTTTTGAAATGATTAACACTCTTGATGTGTCACAAAACCACTTTAGCAAGTGACACGTCGATTGATTTTCAAATCATTTTTTCTATTCCAATCAGTAAGACAGTAACTCACTGGTTCACTCTTATCGTGTTGTCTGCTTTGAGACATTCCGATAATGAGAACATGTTGAGTACGTGAATCTAATACATATGTGTTAGAAAGATTTAATACTGCAAGCTGGAAATCCTGTCAAGGAGATTCTTCTTAAATTGAATCTACCTGATCACAGGTCGATCCTCACGGATTCGAAGGTTACTCCAACCAAACACGGGCGAATGACAAAGCCATATTCGTCCCCCCGCTTTATTGCTAACTGTTTTAATGCAGGATACTTAAAGATGGAGGTGAAGGTACCTGATTCCAGCTGACTCACAAGATTCATAACCACATGCTCATACCCGACCGACAACCATAAAGACATCATGAAAGCTCAAGTACATGTTTCAAGACTTCCGCTACTCTGATACCATACGTCTTTCTTGAAGTGACGAAGTATTAAAGACAAAGAATTTCAAAGAAGTTTCCGTCACTCTGATACCGAACGTCTTTCTCGAAGTGACAAAGTGTTAAAGTTAAAGAATTTCAAGAAAGATGCAACATTAAAGCTTTTCAAGTCAACAAATCAAGAAAGGTATGAGCATGTCGGTCCAGAAGTCACAAGTTCACAAGATGGCAAAGTTTACAAGATGGCGAAAAGAGATTATGCTTGGTTGATGATCTCAAGGTGCTCAAGATCACATATTCATGTTAAGTCCAAGCTAAAAGCCTAAAGTCTATGATCACTACACCATATTCACAAGAAAAAGTAAAGAAATGAAGTTAAACGAGCTTAAGACTAAAGATAAAGCATAGTATGCTAGGTTTAAGTTTTTGCAAAATGGAGCGACCTCCCTTAGGAGGAGATTGTTAGGAACACGAAAGTATCGGTCACTTCCATAGATAACAGTCGTTAGCTCGTTAAGTAATTTTTAGAAACTTACATAGTTAGTTTAATATGGCCCAAGGTCCATGGAAAGGCCCATGGTCGGCCATACTTGGCATATTTATACCCCTCTCCATGCCTTGGAGAGGGTGTTCGTTGGTTTGTATTTCTCATTTACACTAATGCATTTCTCTTTCTATACTTTCTCTCTCTAGAAAATACATCATTCCTTCCACTTTCTCTCACTAGTTCTTGCTACTCATAAATCAATGATTACTTGTATTCTACAAGTAGGGCGAAGAGGAGCTTCATGACCGAACCACTATAAATCATCGTGTCGGTTTGCATTTTCTTTTATCTTTCGCTTTACTTATTTCTTTACATTTACCGCTTTACTTTTATACTTGCATTGTGCTCCTGATTGTGTGAATGATTGTGTATATCTTGTTAGTTAAGGTTGTGTAGCTCTTTGTGCTAAATATTGTGAGTGTGGTTATATTGTTAGAATATGCGTTAGCTATTGTAAACCTATTATCGACACATCTCATATTGAGTCAAACTTGATCGGGTAATTGATACAAAAGATTTAAAGTTTTTAATTAAAAACGTATCCACCCTCCTCTACGGTTTCCACAGTCACTCTTCATGATGGCATTGATCTTAGTGATATTGCAGCTCAGTCTTTAAATCCAGTCAGGAATAACGTGAGCTTAAAACCTCCTGACAAATTGGGTGGCTTTTATGTTACACCAAGTGGGATTTCTACTCCACAACTTCCATTCCATATCTTAAATTTCAGGGTTTTTGAAATTTCAAAATATGTTCCTGATCAGTTGCATACACTACAAGAAAAAGGAGAACGGGCGACGAAACTTTCCCTGGCGACATATGTCGTCGGAGAAAACACACTAAACGACAAAAATCAGTCCGACGTGGCACGAATTGTTGTAGAATATTTGTCAAAGTTTGACTAAAACTTTCCCTGGCGACTTTTTTAGTTTCCTTGTGGACATGTCCCTTGGGAAACTTTCGTCCCATTTTGACCTAAAATTCTACCAAAATACATGGTGGTAGATCTTCTCGCTTAAATTTCCCTGGCGACATGTCGTCGGGGAATGTGTTGACTGATTTTGACCGCGTTTAACCAAAGTCATTAGTTAATGACTTTAATGTGGTGACGTGGCTTTAAGTATTCCTGGTGACATGTCGCCGGGGAATGTTTTTGACTTTGTTTGACTAAAATCAATGTATAATGCCTTTGGTTAACGTTGGCAGAGTGACGTGGCTTTAAGTATCCCGACGACATGTCGCCGGGGAATCTTTTTGTCATTTATATATTTATACGCTTATTATTTATAAAATATATAATTATTATTAATAATTATATATTTTTCAAGTAAAAATTATATAAATACGAATAAAAAAACATTTCGGTATCTTGGTCCGGTTTCTCGATTCGTTCCGGTCCGGTCGGTTCGTTCAACTCCTCCGTTGAACATTTCATGTACAATGACATCATCTCGACTCTCCGTTGAACATGTCATGTATAACGATAGCATCTCGACTCCTCCGTTGAACATCTTATGTACAACGATACCATCTCGACTCCTCAGATGAACATCTCATGTACAACGATAGCATATCGACTCCTCTATTGAACATCTCTTGTATAAGGATAGCATCTCGACCCCTCTGTTGAACATCTCATGTACAATAATAACATATCGACTCATCCGTTGAACATCTCATGTACAACGATACTATCTCGACTCATCCGTTGAACATCTCATGTATAACGATACCATCTTGACTCATCCGTTGAACATCTCATGTACAACGATACCACATCGACTCCTTTGTTTAACATTTCATGTACATCGATACTATCTCGACTCACCCGTTGAACATCTAATGTACAACGATACCACATCGACTCATCCGTTAAACATCTCATGTACAACGATACTATCTCGACTCATCCGTTGAACATCGCATGTACAACGATAGCATCTCGACTCTTTTGTTGAACATCTAATGTATAACGATACCATCTCGACACATCCGTTTAACATCTCATATATAATGATACCATCTTGACTCATTCGTTGAACATCTCATGTACAACGATACCACATCGACTCATCTGTTTAACATCTCATGTACAACGATACTATCTTAACTCATTCGTTGAACATCTCATGTACAATGACAACATCTCAACTCCTCCGTTGAACATCTAATGTATAACAATAGTATCTCGACTCATCCGTTAACATCTTATGTATAACGATACCATCTCGACTCCTCCGTTCAACATCTCATGCACAATGATAGAATCTCAACTCCTCCGTTGAACATCTTATGTAGAACGATACCATCTCGACTCCTCCGTTTAACATCTCATGTACAACGATACCATCTCGACTCATACGTTTAACATCTCATGTAAAATGATACTACATCGACTCATCCGTTTAACATCTCATGTACAACGATACTATCTCGACTCATTCGTTGAACATCTCATGTACAATGATATCTCGACTCCTATGTTGAATATCTAATGTATAACGATAGCATCTCGACTTGATAACATCAAATATTTGATACTTTTTAGTGTCAATTCTTCCCTAAAAATACTTTCCATTTTATTATAAATACTTGAATTCAATACTTTTACGGTTATTTCCTTGTTTTCAGGTGAAATTCAAGTATGTTTCAAGAAACACGGGAAAATGATGTAAAAATGAAGAAAACACAGATTCTTACGAACGTTTACCGCGTAACACCTACGATAGTGTTACGCCGTAACATATTCAAGGCAAGACACGTCACCTAGCAAGATTACGGCGTAACCACACAAAAGGTTTATGCCGTAACATCATTATTATTATAGGATGAGTCATCCTAGTCAGCGTTACGGCGTAACATGGCAAATTAGTTACGCCGTAACATATTTTATGCCTACAACATGGAAAGCCTCGTCAGCACATTACGGCGTAACACTCTACAAGGTTACGCCATAACAAATTCTTAATCTATAAATAGAGGCCTCATTCAGCCACTTTAGCATCATCCATTCCACCAGAGATCCAAGGGGTGACCAAGGCCTCCAAAGCTCGAAGAATTCCACCAGAAGTCCAAGGGAGATCACACTTATATTACTTTTGGATTTAATCGTTCATAAACCGTATCTGTAAGAATTATGAGTTTTCAATCTATGATTACCTTTATTAATTCTTGCTATGTTGTTTCCATAAGCGGCTAAGCACTTCAAGTGCTGGCCTAGTTATGAATTTACTATCGTTATAATATTTGTTTCCTGTTAAATCATGGTTTCATTGGATATCCTTTTGACTATCGAATAACCCTGGGTTTTGGTAGTATTGCGGGTGGTTTAGACCCTATTAGTCCTGTTATTAGATTACCAATTAAACGTGGGATTAATAGTGGTACTAGGATAGGTTTTAAACCCTATACCTAGTGTATGAACTAATCATGTTACCGCCTCTATCACTTAATATACTTAAAAAGCATAGGAACTCTTTCAGAGAGGGTTAATAATCTGTTTAGGTTATTAGACTAGTTTTTGGGGATAGTTGGGATTAATCACTATGACCTGGTTGCCCTACCTTCGTGACCTTCAGGGGATTCGGGATCGCAGGACTTATAGGGCAGACTAAATATACCTATTCAGGTCGGTCGACTTTAGAAACCACTAATGAAACCATGGTATAACATTGCACAGGAAAACATAAGTTAGGACGGTAGTAATGAATTGGCTAGGCTAGCACGTCTTTCTCCTTGATTACTTCTATCAATTTTCTTTCTCGCAGTTTACTTTTCGGTTATCTTACAAATCAATCTTAAACTATTTTCAATACGTGACAATTCAAATTAAAACTAATTAAAACTTAGCTCTTGGGATGACCTCGGATTTACCATCTCTACACTACTCACAATCGGGTTCTCTGCCCGTTAGTGCGTTTGTCAGGTGAATCGAGTTTTATAAATTTTCCCAACCAATTGCCACTTGCGGAGCTAAACCCAGGAGGTTTCCTTCTTCCCTTTACAATTGGTAATTATAATTCTTATGTTATGGCTAATATAGATGCTAGTAATAATGTCATGCCTAGAAGCATATGCGAATACCTAATGTTACATAATCTCAAGGGGGCTCTATGTCAGAAGAAATGGATAAATTAACACAACGAGAAACAATAGACACTATTAAAAATGCCTCGGTTAAAATTGATAATTTTTGATTCCCGTGTGATTTTGTTGTTACTGACATGCCTGAAAATCTTGGAGAAATGATTATCTTAGGAAGACCATTCTTAAAAACCATTCATGCCCAAATAGATGTCTTCTAGGAGGAAATTTCATTAGGAATTGGCAAAGATAGAATTAAATTTGGCATAAATGGAAATCCTCGCTCATCTAACAGTCCAATCGATAAAGTTTACATGGCAAACACTAGTCAGGAGGAAGAATCCTTTAACCCTCTTGAAATCGGACAGGATCTGTTCTAATTTGAATCCCCTGCATGTTTGCAATTTGAACAAGATACTAGAAATTATGATGCTGTTGATCCACAAAATGAAACTGTCGGACAAACCAGCCTCTTACTGGAAAAAGGAGGGTTGACAAAAAAATGGCATGTATGTAAGCCTGTTCAGGTGTTTTATGATGACGGGAGTGGCGAAGATTGTGGAATGTGGCCTACTTGCGACCCTGATTCAAATTTCTACTGTGGTTATAACGAGGTTTTCGAGAAAAACGAATAGGGAACGCTTAGACAATGGGTATGTTTCCGGGATCATGAGAGGCATACTATGAAAGGAAGTTGCATGGGATTTGCAGACTTTCTTCAAATTCGTTACGAAAATCAAAGAATTGATGATACAACTCATGAATGAAGATACTATGAATGGGTTGCTCAAAATTATGAGTTTGACAATAATAGGACCTCGTCAACAACAACGATATCTGACAAATGCCCATATAAAACCAACTATCCAACGCTTGTCTCGATTGACGAATGGGACACAAGGTGCCATGTAACCCATACATGGGATACTTCTAATCAAAACATACCTAATAATGACCCTACACTACTTTCACTTGAGCATTCGGAATTAGGAGACAAAGCTAATATAAGCGAATCTCTGAAGATACAACCATTTAGACCTCGCCCTTGCGATTATTCATTTGATGAATGGCTAAAAGTCAAAATAGGGCATACCAACATATACGACTCTGATCGGGAAATCGTGTTCAATGAATAGATTCTAGATAGTTTTGATGTTGAGGAAGAATATGCTAAGGAAATTAGGAATCCATACTTACGAAGATTTGACGAGTACAAACGAGTGTTTGGCAATGAGGTTGAAAATTTATCAAATGAGTACACTCTAAGAGTTGGAAAAAAGGGGTATGTCTTGGATGATGTTTGGGAAAAATGCGAGCAACACCATAAAAAAGTTATCAATTCTTGGCCCGATGAAGGATTTGAAGAAGAAGAGCTATGGCGAAGCGGAGATAAAAAATTGACAATGAACCACCTTTTGTGGATATTAAAACTTTTAAAGTAAAAAATATTCCTTTAAAAGGGGGGGGGGCAGAGTTTTATATGTATAACAAAACAAGATGATAATGCCTTACCTTTAGGACGAGTGAATGGAGCAAGATTTAAAGAAATGATTAGAAAGGAGCTGAAGGACAAAGGTGTCACCCACAACGAAACGTAGAGTGGGCATGAGTCTAACTTAAAGACTCGTTAATAAACAAAAGCGCTTCTCGGGAGACAACCCGTCTTTTAATCAATAAATTTCATTTCTCGTATATTAGTTGGTTTGCATGTTTTACCTTATTTTGCAAGTTCCAGCAGCTAGAAGGCAATTCTCGAGGCCGTCTCGAAGCGTAATTATGTGGTAGCTTTGCTGATTTAGCAGCAGTTACGACGTAACATAAAAGGTTACGCCGTAACCAATTTAATTATGACGTAAATCATACAATGGTTGCGCCGTAAACATAAAACTAAAGTTTTTCCAAAATATATACCACATGATTACGACATAACCACCTGAGTTACTCCGTATACTCTTTCTGCAAAACCTTTAAATTAAGTTTTAAAACAATGCTAAACCTTGTACATCTAAATGAACTTTGTGGGTATGTTCTCTAGAAACCCTTACGAGACTTCACTCGTCCACTTGGGCCACCAAGTGGTTTAAAAGGCTTGTTGCATATGCTAAATGCAACCATGATTCCTACGAAAGTGAGTTAGGTTTGTATATCTTGTATATTTCTCTTTGAACGATTTTATGCTATTAGTTTATTTTAGTGATCACAGGGGATAATGAGCTTGCTCAAGATGGAGATTTTTTCGTCAACTTATTATATTTCATATGATCAGAAGCAAAGCTCAAGGGAGTTTCTTGTTCTAATTATACTCTTTTCTATTTATTTCATTTCCTTAATGTACAATAGGGGCATTGTACAAATCAAGTAGGGGAATGAGAGTAGAATTATCACTTGACCTAATCTTGCCCTTTGATTTTCTAGTTTTCTTTGAAAATTTATGCCGATTTTAAAATTTTTGACATGATTTCCTTACTAAATTAGAATTAATCTTTGCCGAATGCACATTACCCTTTATTATTACTTGGTGAGGTTTAAGCCTAATGTTCCGTTTTCATCTCATTGTATAAAAATCAACCAAAATATTGAGTGTGCCGGTAGTATTGTAGACTTTAGAACTTGGCATGTACATCATTTCGAGACCTAATTGATTAGCAGGAATAGATGGTTCGAGAAGGCAACAATTAGGATTTCACCTAAATAAACCTATATGTGTGTGTTTATCGACTTGTTACACTGACTTGTCGACCTCCCATGATAAAAACTCTTTTGTTGCACTCATCATTATTGCAAGATACCCCTAGATCACCCTTGTTTAAGCCAATCTATGTTTTCACACAATATTATATGTTTCGTTACACCATTTCACCTTAACCAACACTATAGTCTATATTTATCCTTGTGTTGAAATTTCTAGCTACCTAATTCCATGGTTCAGGAAAATGGTCTAAAGATTGGCACTTTCGTTGATGACATATTATTTTGATCATGGAAGACCCCCCCTGGTATTATCGCTTTCGATACTGTTTATCTCAAGTGGGGGGATGTTTGATATATAAAGGAGTATTGTAAAACGAAAAAGAAAAGAGAAGGCGGTGCAACTATAAGCCATCTAGTAAAGAATGGGTTAGCACGCTCCGCAAGATCTCATTATTAGCTAACCCATTGTGAAGATATGATCAGATTTTCACACTCAAAGACTTGGACTATGGATGGACAGTAGCCGGTTATGGACACCTCATATTATATATGACTACTTTTTGGTGTTTTTATCTTAACACCAATAAAATATGTATCTCATGTCTATCATAACCCTTATATCACCCAATAAAACCTGTTTCATGTCACCCATGTTGCCTTCAAGAATTGTTTAGACCCTAATTCTAACTGGTGCATATTTGTGTACTTCCCAAGCTTATGATAGAATACATGCTATGACTGTGCAGTTGAGCGATCACCTCGAAAATGAACACTTAGACTAGTTGAGAGTTGAGTGATTTTTGATCCCCTTTTCGTGAGGTGTTCGACTTTGATGTTTCTAGCATAAGTCTTTTATAGATTCATTCTTTGAGTTAAATCAGAGAAATCCTTTTATAAACTATTCTAATAGGTCTACTTGAGGGCAAGCAGAAGTCAAGTGGGGGGATATTTGATAACATCAAATATTTGATACTTTTTAGTGTCAATTCTTCCCTAAAAATTTGTTACTTTTACGGTTACTTCCTTGTTTTCAGGTGAAATGCAAGTATGTGACAAGAAACACGGGAAAAGGACGTAAAAATAAAGAAAATGCGGATTCTTAAGAAGGTTTACGACGTAACACCTACGATAGTGTTACGCTGTAACATATTCAAGGCAAGACACGTAACCTAGCAAGATTACAACGTATCTCGACTCATCCGTTGAACGTCTAATGTACAACGATACCACATCGACTCATCCGTTTAACATCTCATGTGCAACGATACTATCTCGACTCATCCGTTGAACATCTCATGTACAACGATAACATCTCGACTCCTCCGTTGAACATCTAATGTAGAATGATACCACATCGACTCATCCGTTTAACATCTCATGTGCAACGATACTATCTCGACTCATCCGTTGAACATCTCATGTACAAGATAGCATCTCGACTCCTCCGTTGAACATCTAATGCACAACGATACCACATCGACTCATCCGTTTAACATCTCATGTGCAACGATACTATCTCGACTCATCCGTTTGACATCTCATGTACAACGATAGCATCTCGACTCCTCCGTTGAACATCTAATGAACAACGATACCATATCGACTCATTCGTTTAACATCTCACGTGCAACGATACTATCTTGACTCATCCGTTGAACATCTCATGTACAACGATATCATCTCGACTCCTCCGTTGAACATCTAATGTACAACGATACCACATCGACTCATCCGTTTAACATCTCATGTGCAACGATACTATCTCGACTCATCCGTTGAACATCTCATGTACAATGATAGCATCTCGACTCCTCCGTTGAACATCTAATGTACAACGATACCACATCGACTCATCCGTTTAACATCTCATGTGCAACGATACTATCTCGACTCGTCCGTTGAACATCTCATGTACAACGATAGCATCTCGACTCCGATACCACATCGACTTATCCGTTTAACATCTTATGTGCAACGATACTATCTCGACTCATCCGTTGAACATCTCATGTACAACGATAACATCTCGGCTCCTCCGTTGAACATCTCGTGTATAACGATAGCATCTCGACTCATCCGTTGAACATCTCGTGTACAACGATATCATCTCGACTTCTCTGTTGAACCGAGCGGACTAGAACAAACCGAGAAACCGGACCGACCGGACCGGAACGAATCGAGAAAACGGACCGGAATGAACCGAGAAACTGGACCGAACTAGCGGTGAAAGTTTTCCGGCGACATGATCGGGTCGATTAAAGACCCGGTTTCAAAATGTTTTTTTTAACGCTTTATACAGTTATTTTTTTTAATTTGATCATAATTTTACAACTATACATTAAATAGTCTCTTTTTTAGTATCTCGAGTCTTGACTGAATTTTCCAAAAAAACTCAACTTTTTGGTTTCCCTCCATCGGCTTCCCCCCAAATCTCAAATTTGAAATACTATCTATCTCCCTCCTAAAATCCCAAATACCCTAACACTCTGTTTTTCAGTTATTTCATTAAAGAAAAGGAAAGGAAAGGAAACACTTTCCTCCCAAAATTGAGAGGAAACACTTTTCTTCTATAATCATCAAAATAATACTACATTTCTTTTCGTTTCTTTTCTTAAATAATATTCGAGAACACAACACGATCCATTTTCACTTTCTTTCTTAACTTAATCTCGAGAAAGACAGTGTAAAATCCTCTTTCCCTTTCCCCCTTTCAATTTGTACAGCCGAGACCTTTAACATTCATAAATCCATCCATAGTTATCTCAAGCCTACTCCTCAACTCATCTATTATTCCTACGCCCAGTTTTCTCACACTCACATTCTCAGGTAATTCGACATGTTTGTAGGTTTTGTTATTATACTCTTGTTTTTTCAAAAGATTTTTCATGTGGATCTTAATCAACACATTTTTATACTTATGAACTGATTGTTAGGTTTAGTTTTTCATTGGAGTTAGATTTGCATCAACTGTAAAAGAATCATGTTGTGGGGTTCGGGGTTGTGGTGTTCGGGTACTATCGGGTCGGCGTAAGCGCCAAATCGGGTTGTATGAAGTACAACAATACATCGAAAGCCCAATGTTATTTTCCAAGTTTATGTAATATACACATTTACAGCATATGAAGATGCTGTATCTAAAAAGTAAATAAATTTTGCCATCGATAATAGTACATTTTAATGCGTGAGGTTAATGAAGACATTGATTCTTTGCTAGTAGTTACGGGTTTTTTGCGTTTGGAAAATTGTTGGACCAAGAAAGATACATATGCACGATTGTATATGAACACACTATGTTAAAAGGAACATACGATTTTTTTATTTTTTGTGAATTGCTCATGTTGGATTGATGCTACACAGCAAGTTTAAGCGCTATAAGAAAAATGGGGAAACATTAGGCTAGTAATAAAAGTAAAGTCAATTCATATTATTATCCTTGGTCTGCATACACCAAGAACATGAACGCAAGTGGGACATTTAATAAACCGTATTGACACCCATTTTAACGCCCTTATGAGTTGCACAAGCAATATCGATCTGTAACAGATCAATCTTGATATACATAGAATGCATAACCTTTTCAGTTTTTCTGTCTTTCACGTTAATATCAAATCCCAAGCCAAAAAACTAAGTAGCTCCCTAACATAAGCCTTCTATTAACTGGTATGTAGTTTATTCAATTAAATCTCTCTCAAGAGATGGGTTGGTAACATCAGATATTGACTTGTATGCATGTTTTCTTCTTTTATCGTTGAGATATTCATTATGGATTATAATTCATTGATAAAGTCTAGAAGATATAATCATGTTGGTGTATGGTCTGTTAAATACACTGCTTTCTCAATTTAAGAGTTATAGTGCAACTATATATAGTTACATTGTGGGAAAAACTATATATATAGTATATTGATGAGCGTCGTCGAGGGGCAGTGTTCAAGACTTCAAGTACACTTGATTAATCTTTACGTGACACAATTATTTTGTTCTTTAGGGGCATTAGGAGCTGCAAACATATACATGTATAATTGATAACAACTTGAAAGGTATGAGATCAAGGACCTCATTACCCTGCTCCTTCCCACTAAAATAATTTCTTACTTGAAACTTGTCTGATCTAATCTAATAATAACACTGTCTTTGAGGTACTCGTAGGAAAAGGTGATTCCGAGCATTCTTGTGGTCATGATATCTATTGAAGTGTTTCACATTGTCAATGTTTGAGGTATATCCTTCAAATCTCAGCACATGCTTATAGACTTATAGTATAATATGTATAAGCATATGACATGAATTTATCACTTAGTTATACTCCACAACTTTAAGTTGGCTCATAGTCTCGCACATTGGTTACCTTATGAACGATCTAACAAGCTTGAACATGTTAGCTATTTATTATTTTGCAAAGATAATCGAAGGGTTACATAATGGATTTGTCCATTTGTTTCATAAATTGTTGTATATATTCTGTTTGGTTTTATTGCAAAAACCTATAACCAATCTTTATTTTATTTTGTATCTTTGGATAAATACATTCCGTCTAAAAGAACTCTAGACCGACCAAGTGGTGCTTACGAAGCTAAACGAGTTCTATAGGGTGAAGTTGCTCCTCTTCATACACTAGCCCCTCAATATTTGTAATGATGTTGTCTATAGTTGTAATGTATAACATTTTTTATCTAAGAAGTTGTGTATAAACACGCAATTTTCATGTAGACTGTTGTCATGTTGGCGTGTATATATAATGTTAAGTTTCTCCAACATTGTTTGGGTTTGCTGTAAACAGAATTGTTTCAGTTTGGTGTAAATAGAACTAGTTTTAATCAACGTGCATGCACGGGGCTTGTACATTATGTTTTTTTTTAAATATATATATAATTTTTTTTTTGTTTTATAAGTTATGAAAGTTTAAGGGGTTACTTGTTTTTTTCAAAAGTTTTAATAAAATTTGTAAATTTATAAATTTACGCTTAACACTATATAATTTATTTTAAATTAAACCACTAAAGTTTTATTAATTACCTCATCTTTTTTCAAGTTTTTGTTTTTATAAATTTGACACATATATTTTATATGTTTTTTTTCTTCATAAAATTTCTCCACCAAAATAATACCAATTTTGAAAGTGTTTAAGCTTTTTTAATTAAACATATATTCAAAAATAATAAAAAATTAGAAGCATCATACCTAATATGGAAAGATTCTTTTTTTTTTAAATGCAAAAGTCCCCACTTTTCGTTTTCCTTTACTAGGTAAAAGATCGGTTCGGTTGTTCGTAAGTGTAAACAAAATTGTTTCATTTTTCTATAGTAGTGTGTGGTTATACAGATTTGTTTGTTGGTAGATTTTTTCTAGAAAAATTTTCGGAAAAAAATATGGAAAACCCCTGCATTGCAGGTTGCACAAAAAAAATCCACTTGGGCGCCGGCGACATGTCGCCGGGGAAAGCCCATAATGTCGTTGGGGATTCTTGGCCAGGTTTGACCTGGTCAACTCTATATATGAGTTTCCCCGGGAACATGTCGCCGGGGATTCTCTCATATGTCGTCGGGGATAGTTGTGGGATTAATTAATTGATTAAATAACTCTAATTAATGACAAAACTATCCCTGACGACATGTCGTCGGGGAATATTTTTGACGACCCAAAGTTTTTGTTGACCGAAAAATGTGTGGGCCCGTCGTTGTCGCCGGGGAAAATAGCCGGGGAATGAATCCCCTTGGAGCCTTCCCCGGCATGTATTCCCCGGCGACATGTCCCCGGGGATAATTTTCCCCAACGACATGTCCCCGGGGAAAAGCTTCTCATGTCGTCGAGGATTGCAACAAATGTTGTAGTGATAGTACACTATCCAGCATTTTGAACGATATGGCATCAGAAGCTGCATCTAGTACACTTGTGCTTGCTGAGCTTATAAACACGGTGCAAAAGGTGTACATGGAGAAGCAGAAAGATGTCAGTAGTATCGACGGTTCAAATCCTGATTATGTGAAAAATTGCCTTAAAGACATCAAAAGAAAAAACACAACGAAGCAGTATGATGTCGGTATTGGTGGCTGAAATGCTGATTATTCAACAACACACAAAACTAATGAATCAGTTGTGAATTCATGTTCTGACCATTCTAGTGTTCCGCCTATAAAAGTGACATATGATCATAGTAATGGGCAATGTGATGTATCACATATAGGCGTTATTTGCGATGGTTGCAATGCTTATCCTATAACTGGATCTGGATTCAAGTCTAAAGTGTAAGCTCTTCTTAAATTTGATTTTCTCATTTGACCCTTATATATATATATATATAAATGCGTTATGTTTTTATCTTTAAAGGGGTGAAATAGAAAAAGGTAAGCAATAGGCCAATAGAAATGGGTTTAATGAGATGCGTCTAAATGTATGTTAATTTTTTTTAGAAAGGCAATATGCATAAAACCAAGAAAAAAACAAAGAAAAGGCAACCCACACCTTAACAAGACACTTAAGGAAAGGGATCCCAAAAGAACAAAATACAACTATTAAAATGAAACAGACATAGAGAACTAGCAACTAACAAACCAAAAACAAAACTAAAGCTATAGGAACAAAAAAGCTCACGTAGACAAAGCAATATCCAAGCACAAAAGAAGACCTTTCCCCACACTTGATGATAAAAGAAGCATTACAGCAGCATACTCACTTTTTAGAGCCACCGACTGAGATGAAACAGCTTAGCATATCAACCTCATGAAACAAATAAGTGAAAAACTGACCACCCACTGAAACACAGAATCGATTGCAGCAACCAGCTGAAGCAACACATTGATAAACTGATAAATTCCAGCAGGCACAGAAGCACACTCACATTTACTGCAACAGACACATAAGCTTACTCGCCTTAAAATGCAGTAGACTCCAAAGAACAAATTACTAAAGCCGAATTTTGTAAGGTTCCCATAACCAATGTTGCCAATCTAACGATTTATATTTTTTTAATCTTCCTACAATCCATTCAAAGCTTTTGAGTTGGATATCTTGGACTATCTTGTTAATGCTTGAAACTTTTTTACCAAACACACGATTATTTCTTTCTTTCCAAATGAAGTAGCCGGAAGTCCAAAGAACCGATTGGCAAACACGAGATAAAGAGGTGGGAACATTAACGCCTCCACTAGATGAAAATAATTCGTCAATAGTGAAAACGTTAACCATCTCCACCTTCTACCAATTAAAAATTTTGACCCACACACTCATCGCTAAATCACAAGTGACCAAGCTATGAGTGCAAGTTTCAACGATATTGTCACAACATGGACAAAGAACCGAGTCCAAATCAATACCTCTTCTATCTAACTCCACACGAACCGGAAGTCTTCCTTTTGAAGCCCTCCACACGAAAATGTTCACTTTCCTAGGCACCAAATTATTCCAAAGCGTCTCGTGACCTCCACTCTCCACATGTAAAATCTTCTCCTCAATCAATCTTGTAAGCTCTTTAACTGTGAACTCACCGTCATCACCAAGCTGCCATCTCCATTCGTCCCTATAATTATAATTAACAACTACATTTTGAACAACCCCTAGAAGCTCTACCAACTCCTTACTTAATATTTCTAACCCAATCCCATTCCCAACTCCAAATGTCATTACACCACGACCCCTTGTCCTGCACACTACCTTCTTTCCTCCTATCTAAATGGAATAACTTAGGAAATCTATCACAAAGCCTTCCATTATCCACCCATCTATCTACCCAAAACCTAATATCCCTCCCATCACCCAACACCCGATACAAGATGAAGAGAACTCTAACCCAACCCCATTAATCTCCTCCCCAATCTTCACAATATCCTTCCAAACCCCACTACCACCGGACCCCCCGCCCAAAGTCCTACCATTGTCCAAACCCCCACAATCCCCATGGATGCTTTTAATCACCTTAACCCATAAGCTCCCACCCTCCCTCCTAAACCTCCAACACCACTTACCTAAAAGAGCCAAATTTTTCGCCCTTAAAGACCCAATGTTAAGCCCCCTTCCCCGAAAGAAGCAAGAACCGTATCACATTTAACCCAAGAAAGTTTTTTACCCTCCCCGATCCCTCCCCAAAAGAAATTTTTTCTTATAATCTCAAGTTTTTTTACAACACTCAAAGGCACGCGAAACATCGAGAAACAATACAATGACAGGCTACCAAGAACCGATTTAACCAATGTTAGACGACCCTCGAACGACATCGTTTTGTCTTTCTAATCCGCTAATCTATTTTTAAATTTCTTCACGATGGGCCCCCCATGAATTAACACGCCTCATGTTCTCGCCAATTGGTAATCCCAAGTATGTGAAAGGAAATTCACCGATGCCACAACCCATCCATCTAGCCATCTTCGACATTTCCCTCTCATCAACACCTATACCATACAACTTACTTTTGTTATAGTTCACCTTTAACCCAGATATCTCTTCAAAACATTTGAGAATGCACATAAGGGATTTAGCATTCTCTTTATTCCATTCTCCGAAAAATATAGTATCATCCGCATATTGTAGGTGCGAAACCGTGACATTATTCACACCGACAACAACTCCTCTAAATATGCATTTCTTCACCGCTTCGGTAACAATCGCGTTTAGCCCCTCCGCCGCAAAAATAAATAAAAATGGTGATAGAGGGTCACCTTGTCTAACACCCCTTTCTAAGCCAAATACCTCCGATGGGGAACCGTTAACCAAAATGGACATAGAAGTCATCCTTAGGCAAGCTTCCACCCAATTACACCATTTCCCTCCAAATCCCATCTTTCCTATTAAGTCTAATAAAAATCTCCATTTAATGCTATCAAATGCCTTCTCGAAATCTACTTTGAAGATTAGACCCTTTTTCTTTCTTTTTCTTCAGAAAATCAATTGTTTCATTAGCAATGAGAACTCCATCGAGAATAAATCTTCCTTTAATAAAGGCGTTTTGCACTTCACCCACCACACTGCCCACTACTCGTTTAACCCTCTTCACTAGCATTTTTGAAATTATCTTGTAATAACATCCGATAAGACTAATAGGACGAAAGTCGCAAAGCCCTATAGGATCCGCCACCTTAGGAATGATTGAGACAAAAGAGGCATTACACCCCCTCGAAATCTCCATTTTATCCCAAAACCACCGAACCGCGCTTAATAGGTTCGATTTACTGACTTCCCATACTTTATTTGCGAAGCTTTGAAAGTTAAATCCATCAAGGTCCCCGGGGCTTTTATCCCCCCCCCCCACCCCCCCCAAGTTCATATATACTTCCCAAACTCCTTTGCTGAAAACACCCTTTCCAACGTCCAACCATCCTCCATCGTAATTTTATCAATTTTTGTACTACAAAAGATTGGCCGAATCGTCCCCCCTTCAGAAAACAAATTTCTGTAATGCCTGGCCATCTCAACTTTGATTATCTTAGGCTCCTCACACCATAATCAGTTAACCATAAGACCTCTTAAGTTACATTTGTTGTTCCCTCTCCTAACGCGTGAGTGGAAGAATTTTAAGTTTTCATCGCCTTCTACATCCCACTTAATTCTAGCCTTTTGACGAAGCATATTACCGAATTCTCTTTCCTTCTCTTCCCATTGTTTCCTAGCTTCCAACCATGAAGCCCTCTCGCTATTAGTCAGAACCCTTTTTTCCGCTTCTAACTCTCATCTCATTGCTTCATTTCTTAACTTATCCACTTTTTCTTTATGCCCACTGAACCTCTCCGTACTTCATATCCTAAGACTTGCCTTGATGTTTTTAACCTATCACGAAAAACACAATCTGGACGAGAGCTCCTAACATCTTTCCTCCATGCTTCCTCAATAACACTAATGAAGTCTGGTTCTTCCATCCAGACATTGAATATCCTGAAAGGCTTTGGACCGAAGTCTAGCTCGACATCCTTAATCACCATCGGACAATGATCCGATAACTTTCTATCCAAAGCGACTACCGACGGATTACCTCATAAATCGTTAAAATTCTCATTCAACAAAAATCGGTATAACTTGCTAAATTTCAAACCATCATCACTTACCCTAGTAAATTTTCTTCCCCCCATAGGAATCTCGATTAGCTTCATATTATTAATAAAACCATTAAATTCCACCATTTCCCTGACGTTCACCTGAGAGTTAAATATGTCTTTAATTCTCCTAACCACATTTAGATCCCCGAAGATACACCACACCCCTTGCCATTTATTCATCAAACCAGATAGCCTTTCCCATAGCGATGCTTTGTGACTACCCACGTGTGGACCATAAATACATACAAAAAAAACGTCTTCGTTCTTCCCTTTCCAAGACCCTTTTACCGCAATAAACCTTTCATCCCCTACCGCTTCTTTGCACTAAAAAACTCTCGTGTCCCAAATTAACATTATGCCCCCTAAGTTCCCATTTGCAGGCAATTGAGAGTAACCGTATCCTTGCCCGCCCCATATGTCCTCAACCCAAAAATCATCGACCAACCCACTTTTTGTTTTTTGAAGACCAATTACATTAGGACATTCATCTTTAATTATCGATCTAATCCAACCTTTTTTCCCGCTTTCACCCATACCCCTCACATTTACCGATATCATCTTCATATTAAACAATAAATAAAACAAAATAAACACCAAACCTCAACAATGGGAACTCTGTTGTTTGGCAGACTCGTTCTCCTTGTTCCCTTCGCGAAAATGGTCTTTCTCCTTCACTTCTCCATTGGCACGAACCCATGAAACTCCAATCAATTCTCCTATTTCCTTAACTTGGTCCATGTTCGCGTTGCACCTAAAGCTATCACCTTCGCAGTCCTTATCCTTTCCGAAATGAAAAATCCCAATACTCTCGCTTTCAACATCGTGATATTCTTTATATACGTCCGACACCCTTTTTTTGTTTTCTCCTAGCCATTTCACCCCGGTTTTTCTCGCCACTTCAAAAGCTTTCGTGACACTCCTACCAATTTTCTTTTTCCCCTCATCTTTTTCCTCAGCCGATTTCCCCAAGTTAAAAGTCATCGCGTCTTCGTTGCCTTCGAACATCCCCTCGCTATCTTTTCTTTTTTTTCTTAACCTAGCACCTCTACTACCCAC
>BQNB010087155.1:9621-27991 GCA_026074375.1 Tanacetum coccineum
TTAGGTGCAAATGAGCCGTTGAAGTTACATTCTTTGAAATGATGTTGTTGTAGGTGCTGGGCTTGCTAAGCTATCGATAATGTCCAAAGATGACTGGCGATGGTGGTTCAATATTTGCAAGGAAAAAGGTTGGAAGGACCACGTAGCTCAGGAAACCAAATTCGGTGATTGACCAATTGCTGATCCAAAAGAGGTAAGCTTAGTTTTACATATTTGATATGTACAAGTTTGGCTAAGATTATAAGTAGAAAAAATACAGTTAATGAAATATCAGTATTTGTTTTTTTAATTTCGATTTCCAGTTCCAAATTTTGATTAAGACTGAATTTTTTGAGGTTTATCATACTGTCACTTAAATTTGGTATCATACAGTTGAGTTAGCTAAACAGTCTTATAATGGAAATGTACATAAAAATCGGTTAAATAGGATATCCTAAATGGTTGAGACTAAGGACTTATAGGCACCAAGTGAGCCTCTGGACGTGCCACTTTGCATCAAGGTTTGGGATTAATTTCATTCTCAACAAGTTAATTCGACGAATCAGGAACTAAACAAATGAAATCTAGACTGAGCACTCCTCAAGAATATGGTTCTTCAAGTGTGTTCATCTCTAAAATTGGAATTGTTGGTTTTAGTGATCATGTAGTTAGACCCGAACTTGCTTAATATCATATTAAAATTATATTACTCTCATATTTTCATCCAAAATCATCGATAAATGAATTTAACTAATTATCAGAGTAACATGTTTTTTAGTAAAAAATGATGCGCTGAGATTTAATGAAAATTGGATTGTTGCTTGCAATGTGATACGAAACAAAAAACCTTATTTGTTGGTCGATTTTGGCTAATAGTTTACGACATAAATGTAGCTTATTGTTGCCTAGAGTTATGTTTGGATTAAATTCTGTATTTATAAGTCTTTTAATAATAGTTTCATGATTAGTAGATTAAATTATGTAGCACCCCACACCCACTTTAGCCGTTTGAGGCTTATAGTCAATATTGTTGCTATAGTTTAATGATATTATTGGCAAATATGTACATCTAGATGTTTGCTGATTGCTTGATGTGTTACGCATACGTGACATGGTACTGAATTCATGCTAGATGTGTAGGCATGTAGCTCCAACTATAACTAATTATCTTATTGTAATTGATTTTGAATTTGCAGATTGATGTACATGGAGATATATCATGATTACTACCTCATAATAGTATGCTAAATTGACCATTCCGAAAACAAAGTCTTCCAAGATTAACTTCAAAGAAGAAGTTGAGGAACGATGACAACTCAAGGAAGTTGTTTTTGATTATCCACTGTTAACTTTTTTACGCAGCGGTTAGTTTGGTTTTTTAATATCAAGTTTGTTTTTTAAGTTTAAATTGATATGAAATTGAAACTATAAGAATTGCTTTGATAATGCTATATAACTGACGAGAGATGAAACTATTTTTATTTTTTCACGAATATGCTCCATTTTGTGAATTGCTTACGGTGACCTGGTAGAACATTTAGCTTGGTTCTGGTTTTAATCTATAGGTTCTTTCGAGCAAGCATTTATTTAGTTCCTAGGTATGCTAAAGTTCCACGCTCTCCAACTCCTACTGCTATTAGGACACCAAAAAGTGAGTGAAATCAGGCGAAAACCCTTGGGTCAAGGTTGAAATGATGATAAACTTCTAGTTCGATTACTGGCTGATGTTAACAGTCTAAATTTCACAAAAATCATTTCAAAGAATGTGCCTTCAAATAAAAAAGATGAGATGTTTCTCTTACAACATTAATGGAAATCACGTCTCAATCTAAAGAGACAAATGAAATGAACCTACTTGGGTACGTGTCCTCTTTTTTATAACATTGTACTTACTTAAGCACATTTTAGCAGCTTAAAATCATTACATTTTTCTACAATATGTTATGATATCTGTTATTTTAGAAAATGATCAGTAAAGTGTAGAGTTGCTTACTTATGTACTATCTTTTAGTCTATAATCGTTATTTTAAAGAACAAAACGGACATGCATGGTAATGGCCAATGGGTCAAACCAAGTTCCTTTTATACATGGATTGTCACCCATCGATTTAGTGTGCAAATGATTTAAGGGCTGTTTAGACATAAGACGTTTTATGGGATATTTAGACATACCATGTTATAGGGGCTGTTTGGACAAGATTAACATACGGTGTGTTTGGCTAGAAAACTTAAGCGTATATGAGCTTTGTTAGGAGAGTTACTCAAAACATTACATCAGACTTCAATTTGTTTATCCTAATAAATTCTTTTCATGATTTATTGTATAAGCCTATACGTGGGTGGCCGTTATAGAAATAATCCTATATGTGATGTTTTTGCAGGGTCTGATGTTGCTAAAGGCCTCTTTTTAGTGCAAGAATGCGCTTACCAGTGTCTTCCTGTCTTAAGGGTGTTATTCGGGACGGAGCGCAGGTTCTAAACTTTGTATCTTTTAAATATCATACTTCGTAGAAGTAAAAGTATGATTTTACCAAAAAACAGAGCCCGCTGCATCGCACGGGTTTGAACGCCTCGTAATTAATAGAGTTGTAGTTAATGTCATTTATAATCTTTTGTAAAGCCTTGCTCGAAAATAAAATTAAAAAATCTTTGTAAAGCTAGTTTTTGTTGAAACTAAAATACATGATATAATTTGATATTATACCATGTACTATATAATAGACACATCTACATATTAATCAAAATCCAACCTAAGGGCAAAAGCATAATTGACTTGTAAGCTTTCACATAATGCACTGCACATCCCACATCAAGAAATGACTGAAACATGAGAAAGAAAATGTGATATAAGATTATGAATTCATCTTTATGTAGTGAAACGGGATGTATAGCCGTCTTGGAAATATAATACATATTTAGCATGAAGTAAAGCTATGCAAAATTTATTTTTGGCTTACACATGTGGTTGAAAATTCTAAACGAGCTCGAACCGAAGCCACCCGAGTTCGATCATGTAAACAGGGCTTAAGTTTAAATATTAGTTCATTAAAGATTATTTAAAAAAGATAAACGGGCTTCAAGCTCGAGTTTTAAAAGTAAGAAAATATCCACGCTCAAGCTCGAGCCTATTTATAAAAGTTTTTTCGAGCTCAAGTCGAGCTAGAGCCAGATAGTTAATAAATGAGCCTGGCTCGTATAAGTCAAAACTCAACTCTGCGAGGATCGTTAACACCCCTAGGCCACAACCTACAAACATTAAGCATCTAAGGGGCTTCCTTGGGCTGACGGGGTATTTTTGAAGGTTTATTAAAGACTATGATACAATTAGCCGGCCAATACATCGGTTACTAAAGAACAACAGGTATAGATCGAATGAAGAGGCACAAAGGGTTTTGAAGTTTTGAAAAGTCAATATAGCAAGCACCGGTTCTTGGCCTTCCTGATCTTTCAAAACCTTTTGTGGTGCAAACAGATGCTTCTAGAATAGGATTGGGAGCTGTGCTGCAGCATAATGGGCATCCCATAGCTTATCTCAGTAAGTCACTTTTGTAAAGACACCAATATATTTCCACTGATGTGTCGTTGTGTGGTTGTAATTTATGTTTCAAGTTTTAAATTTAAATTATTTTACTAAAAACAACACTTTGACGGGCAGTGTACCCGGTCAGATGGGAGTTTCGTTGTAAGTAGGGTGTCGATCACTAAGAGCGAGATACAATCTTTCAATTTATTAATATTTTGGTTATCTAAACTAAGTTAATTCTATTCTATGTTAAACCTATTCTAAACCTATGTTAATCCTAAATCTAACGGATAAGGGGGGGATTTCAGCTTGAGAGACTAGCACAGGTTTTAGTGACTAAAATCAACTTAAGACACAATAACACACGCAAGAAAATTAACAGAAGATAAAAGAGCGGTCTAGCCAAATATAAGAAACTGTATTAGCCATGGTTAATCCAATTAGAACGTTGGTTTGTTTATTTGGTGCAATGATTACTTATCTCGAGGCGACATATCATTATTAATACTTAGGCGTTACTTCTTCCTAAGATCTAGATACGAAGAATTCTGTCACAATTAAACGTATCCACATAAAGCATCCTTATTTGCTGATTATAATCTATCTTAGGGATTAAAGTAATGGTGATCTTGTTAAACCCTAGCTCATAGAGACTTTACCCACTTACTGCTTAAAGGCAATTCATACACTAGTAGTCCACTAACTAAGTCTTTACCAATTAATTAAGAACGTACTCGTTGATCTCAAGGGTCACCTGTCGGTCCAACTAAGCTCACAATATAAAGGCAAAGATAGGTTATTATTCGTGATTCTATTGGTCTAGATGTATAAATCACTATATGGAGAGCCATCCCGACATCTAGATTAGGTGGTCTGTATCACTAGATCCAGTTGAATGACAGGTCGCATACAAAAGCACGTAAACAAGTATAAACTGATAAACATAAACAAGCAATCAACGATAAATTAAGCAATCGAGATAAACAAAACCAAACATTCAAATCTTCCTAATAATGGCTAATACCCGAAGGTTTTAGCCTTCAAACGTCATAATCAATATAAGAGTAATAATTTAGCCAATGTAAACTAAACGATTTAACGAATGATACCAAAAACTGAACGATTACAAGAGTATAGGAGATTACAAGTTGTTTCCTTTGGAATTAATTACTTTGCTCGACCTCTTCTACTCTGCTTCTTTTCGAAAAATCGATTTTTATGGTTGAGGTATTGAAAATATGAGTTAGCACCCTGAAAACCCGTGTTTAGGTTTTCTATTTATAAGGTCTAGAATTTGGTCGATACATCGTATTGACTGAGGTTAATACGGCATATCGGGGGTTTCTTGGAGTAGGGAACACGTTCGATATCTTCCAGAATATTTTATTACTATATCTTGAATACGGCGTATAGATCTTCTATGGATACGTCATATTGATCTTGTTCCTTCGTGGTCTTTAGTGAACTGCAGGCATAGATACACCGTATCTTCCTTGATGGATACGACGTATTGGATGTCAGAACAGTAATCTTCAAATGTCTTCATTTAAGCTCCAGAATGCGTGCCTTTTAGCTAATCTTCACCAAGTACTCCATAATTACTGAAATTCTCAAATACAAATGATTAAGTAACAATTCTTTGCAATAATTATACAAAATGAGTTTCTTACATGAGATAAATGATGCTATAAAAGTAACGTTATTTGATGTCATCAAATATCCCCCCACTTGATCCTACTTGTCCTCAAGTAGCCTTTAGAAGTTGTATGAAAATGTATCCTTTAAGGATTTTTCCGTTTAAGCATTTATTTGATCTATTACAAGTACACAACCAAACACCTCACAAAATAGGTAGATAAAAATACTCAAATCACTCAACTAATCTATGTGGTAACATGTAACTAATTCGATCAATTTCTCGGTAGTGATGAGTATTCTATCATAGGCTTGGAAAGGATACACATCTCCACCACTAGAGCTAAGGAGTAACAAGTTTATAAAGGTAAATAGGTTTTTATTATTAGGATTAAGGTTGATCATTCTAACAATCTTTCACTAAAAGTACCACACCAACATGGCAGCTGAATCACACATACATGGCCGTAACGACGTAACAGACATGTGTGTTTGATCACATCCTCATTCGAGTTTAACTAAGGATTAGAATGAAGAATGATATAAGGTATGAATCTTCTAACTTTCACCAAAAATAATAAACCAACAAGGTAGTTGAATCACGCATACATGGCCATAACGACGAAATAGACATGCATGACTCGATCACATCCTCATTTGAGTAAAACCCAAGGTTAATGATTAGGAAAAGGATATAAATTGTTGTTAAATAAAAAGTACAAAACACATAGACTAAGTCCAAGCAGAAAAGGTACAAGTTGCTAGATACTTTTCTCCACCATTACCATGATAAAGACATAACTATTTACAAACGTCTTGATCGTTGATCAAAAATAACAACCTAAGTTGGCGTTCCCGTAACGGTCAACTCCCAATCATCCCATACTTTACATACTTTAACAAGACAAGTGGCGATATCTACCACTTTATACAAAACTTTACATCGTTGACTTATAAGACGTATACACGAATAATCGATCCTTCATATAATTCCTTCGGTTTAAGATTTTGCAAAACGATTATCTTCAAACTTTCCTCCTCTTTTTTATTGCGATTTTTCTAATTTTTTCGTTTTTTATATACTAACTATGAATCTCAGTGTAATTTCGCCATCTTCACGATCATAATAACTCTGGATAATTCCTTTAGGTTTTCTTCATTCTTTAGACATACCAATAATTGTGATGGTAGTAAAAATACATGAGTTTTTACTACTTTATACATTCCTATTTGCATTGTGTAAATTTCTTCCCAACCGTACCAAAGATAGAAAATGAAACAAGACTCGGGAAATACATACTTTACACTTTTAAGCAACTAGCAACTGATAAGTGGACTTAATCTAACAGGGTAGGCTAAGGTGTAAAGGTGTAATGAAACAAACAGTTAGTGTTATTCCTAAAGGATTGGCTCTATAGGTTTTTCTAGGGGTATCTTACTCTTATAATGAGAGTAAACAAAGGGTTTATATGGGATTTAACTAACCAGTGTAGTTAGTTAATAAAACAACATGTATAGGTTTTTGGTTGTAATCTTAGAAATATACCAATTTAAACAAGTTACTCAATCTAAATCCATAGTACTCATTATTGTGATCTCGAATAGATATACCAAGCCAAGTTCTAAAGTTCACAACATCATCGACTGATGTGTCATTGTGTGGTGTATATTTTATTGATTCAAGTTTTAAATTTATATTTTGCCGACTAAACCAAAAACAACACTTTAACGCGGGTTATGTAACAAGTAATTTCACAAAAGTATGCTTGAAAAAAAATTGAGCATAATTTAAGCATTTTAGTTTTAGTGTGAAAAATAGGACAAGTATGCATTCTAATTCCCCCCCCCCCCCCCCACTTGAATTATACAATGTCCTCGTTGTATAGATAAAACATAAAAAACGGGAATTAAAAGAATTAGAATGAAAAACTCCCCTGTTGTACAACCGTCTTGAAGTTTCAAGACTCGAACACTTCCATATTTCTAGATTGTAGATACTTCACCAACATTGTCGATTTCTTTTCAGCGAGGTCCTGTGCAAAATATAGGAAAAACATGCAAAATCCTATATCGGGTATCTACGGTTAGTTTAAATAAGCTAAATAAACTGTATAGGAAACCAATACGCCGTATCCATAAACTAGAATACGCCGTATTGAGAAACCTGTAAAAAGTATCTAAATACGGGTTAATCTGTTGAATACGCCGTATCATGTGCGTGAATACGCCGTATTGAGAGAACTGACAATAATGTTTAAAGTGCATAAAAATAAAGGACCGATAACGTCCAGACATTCAATACGCTATATGGTATGGAGTGGATACGCCGTATTTATATCTAGGAAGACAGACTCGATAAAAATAAATAACAATCCAGGTTGTCTCCCGGGAAGCACTTTTGTTTAAAGTTAAGTCTTTAAGTTAGACTTTTTCTTCAGCTTTCTTCTTTACTCAGATCTTGTTACCATCCTTCCTTCGTCCATCATGCGAAATATTTCTTGGTATGCTCGACATGCATCTTTGCTTGTACTCGTCAAATCTTTGTATTCATCTTCTTTAATAGCAACATACTCTTCATCTTGTCCGAATGAATACTTGATCATCTTGAATCTTCTTACAATGCAAACCGGCAATTCTTGAGTTGTATCATCAAATAATTAACATCTTTATTCATCTTCTTAATCATTCTCATATTCTCTTTCATAACGATCACTATTTGTATCTTCAAAGTTTTCCCAACTTCTCCAACCATCATTAATTGATTCATCATCTTTATTGATTAAGCTTTCCATGATAACTTTATTTCTTAAAGCTTCATCTTTTAGCTTGCTATTTTTCAAAGCCTCGTACCATTCAAAGTCTTGATAATGGATTGAGTTTCTAATTATGTAGGCTCCAGGCAAGTTTCCTCCATTATAATATCCATCTTTTCTCCAGTTATAGGTCGGCCACTCCGAACATCCATTTTTATAATTAAATGGCTTACAACAATGTATAACTGGAGTGGGTTCAGTCCATACTCTAGTGTCAGTCCATGTTTTTTCGTGCACCCATGGCACATCTTTGTTCCATTTATAAATCCAATCGTCCTTATATTCATCATAAGTCTTAAATCCTTTAATATCTTTAGTAAGGACATCCGGGTCTATCTTGAGTAGGTAATTGAATTCTTCACACAGCGGTGTTTCATAATCGAACAAGTTTGTTTCAATCCTAAAAATTTCACCGATTTCTTGTTCATCATCGTGATCAGTTTCCTCAAGATTGGAAGTTTCTTCATTCGTTGGCTCAATTTCATCACTTCCCAATTTCCAGTAGTCCCACAAAGCTCCTTTAGTGAATATGTCCATCGTCTTATAGTTCATAAACTTTAAGGCCAACTAGTTTTCGAACTTTTCATAAGTGGGGTCCCACTTAATCATGGGGGTGATAATTTTTCTAGTGCGGGAAGACGGGTAGTAATTTCCAAAAAAAATAATAGTTAAATCGACCCAACTAGTAATTGATCCTTTAATTCCATCAAACCATCTCCATGCATCTCCAGCCAATGAGATTGGAAAAACAACAACTCAAAGTTTATCCTGATTTACATTGGGTAAATAGATTGGGTCAACAAATCTAAGGAAGTTTTCGATATGCTCGACCGCATCTTCCCCATTAGCTCCACTAAAAGCATTATTGTGCAAATCATCAAGGAATTTTCCTTTCAGATCATAAGCATTCTTTCCATTAACCGTAATGCTTGTAATCCCTGAATAGTAATCTACTTGGTCATTAGTCGCAAATCTTTTCATAGTTGATTTCTTTTCTTTATCTACCATTCTTCAATCGACTAGCTCTGATAAGTACAATCTGTTACAAAGGAAAAAATATCACCAGGATTCGCTATAAAGATAAATAGAAAAATTAAGCACGGAAATCAAATACGAAATATCAGATTCTGATTCTGTATCAGATAGTCAATACGCCGTATTAAATGGAACTGAATACGTCGTATTAATCTATTTGAATGAATACGCTGTATTGGATAGAAAGTTGGATACACCGTATCCAATGGAAGTGGATACGTCGTATTGGTTATCGACCAGAATAGTATATTAGAAAAACAATTAAATACGCAAACAATTAAACACACAAATATACAAGAAAAACAATTAAAGACAAATATACAGAATATACAAAATTATACACTAATCTAAATTACACTAATCCTAAGGGTTAGATCTAATCTAATATTAAAAACCAAAATATCAAATAAAAATCAAGATTAAATTTTCACTCCCCGGCAACGGCGCCAAAAACTTGATGTGTTGTTGTGAGTAGGTATTTGATGTATCAAGTTTTACTATTTATTTTATGTCGACTATACCTAAAAACAACACTCTAACGGGCAGTGTACCCGGTCAGATAGAGTTTCGTGCTAAGTAGGGTGTCGATCACTAAGAGTGAGAAACATTTTCAATTTATTAATACTTTGGCATTTCTAATCTAACTAAGTCTAATCTATGCTAAACCTATGTTAATCCTAAATCTAACGGATAAGGGGGGTTTTCAGTCTGAGATACTGGCACAGTTTTGGGTATCAAACCTAAGGTTTTGATGACAAGTAAAGCAATAAACACACACGAGAAGATAAATAAACGATAGAGGAACGGTCGAACACTAATGAAAGGAAAACATATCAACCATGAATAATCCGATAAAATGCAGCTTTGATTATTAGTGCAATGATTGACTTATCTCGAAGGACATATCATTCCTAGACTTAGGTGGTACTTCTTCCTAAGACCTAGACACACTAATTCTATCACAATTAGACACATTCGCATAAAGCAAGCATTTGTTGATTATAATCTATCTTAGGAGATTAGTAATGGTGTTCCTACTAAACCCTAACTCATGGAGACTTTACCCATTTACTGTTTACGGCTCTTTATATACTAGTAGTCTACTGTTCGAGTCCTTACCAATGGAATAAGAACATACCCGTTGATCCTAGGGTCACCTGCTGGTCCAACTAAGCTCACTAAACTAAAGGTAAAGATAGGTCAATATTTGTGATCCTATGATTCTAGATATATAAATTGCAATATGGAGAGCTATCCCAGACTCTTAGCCTACGCCCAAACAACAACGAAGTTGCAGCGCATTAAATATGTAGGACTAAACCCAATTGAATGATAGGCCGCATACTTAAGCATGTAAACAAGTATAAATTGATAAACATAAACAACAATCAACGATAAATTAAGCAAAACGAACCAAACATTAGATCTTTATAAACATGGCTAATACCTAAAGGTATCAGCCGATAGTCATCGTAAAAATACACACGTTTCATATATGAACGATTAAAGAAAAGAAAGTTTAACCGAACGCGTATTTGGTTGCGCGAAGATTACTAGAGTTTTCCTATGAACTTGAGGCTCCATCTTGACCTTTTATGCTCCTTTATTCGTCTCTTGGTCGAGTTGGTGGTTTAGGGTTTCACTTGCATACCTAAAACTGAGTTTCGGTTCTTCTATTTATAGAGTCTAGAAATTGATTGATAGGTCGTATTGGGCGATGTGGGATACGACGTATTGGGTATTTATTAGAGTAAGGACCATGTTTGATATCTTTTAGAATCTTCTAATGTTTAATAAACCTTGGATAAGGCGTATAGAGGCTCCTGGATACGGCGTATAGGTCTTCAATCCTTCGTGGTTATCTGTGAAGTGTAGGCACGGATACGCCGTATCTTCTTGATGGAATCGGCGTATTAGGTAAAACCAACTTGTTCTTCTTCGTTAACCAAAGTATTATATACGGCGTATCATTGATGTGGATACAGTGTATTCTTCAAAGTCAGGCAATGGTCTTTTAATTCGTCAAAGTCTTGGATACGTCGTATAGTCAAGAATAATACGGCGTATTTGCTGTCAGATCAATAGACTTTCTCGAACTGTTCATTTAAGCTCCAAAATGCGTGCCTTTTAGCATAACTTCACCAATTACTCCATAATTACTGCAAATAACAACTTTAAGCAATTAAGTACCAATTCATGCAATAATTATACAAAATTGGTAATTTACATGGGATTGACGAAGACAATTTGTAGCATACATTTTATTAAATAAAGATTACCCATTATACCGTTATTGATATAGAAAAGTAATTAATTTTATTTTTGATATTCTTTTAATGAAATTAATGTCATGTTAATCAAAATAGTAGATCCAACGATCTAAAACGCTTTTCATTTTAATAACTTTAAGGTACTACACTACTTTAACTGAGGGTTATTGTAGTGTAGTAGCTTAAAATTATTTAAATAAGTCATCTTAACCGTTGGATGTGTCACTATTAAGGATGATTGATCAAAATTAAAAGGATGACAGTTTTATAGTTTTTAATATATTGATGGTAAGTTAGATAAGAATTTTTCACAGACTTTCATTCATTGTCCACCTTAATTTTAGTTTCATTGACTTTCTCTTATGTTTAAACCAAATATATGACCATTAATTTTTTATATTAACGGCCTCCTTAATTTTCGCTAGTGGTATATAAACACATTTACTGAGCTCGTAACAAAATATTGCGCATACATGACACATGACATTGAACTCAAATATGAGTACAAAACACACGATGTTGAACTCGTACACGAAGAACAACTCGTACAGGAAGAGCAACTCCTACCCGAAAAGCAACTCATACACAAAGAACAACTTGTACATGAAGATCAACTCCTACCCGAAGAGCAACTCGTACATGAAGAGAAACTCCTACACGAAGAGCAACAACTCGTATACAAAGAACAACTCGTACATGAAAAGAAACTCCTAACCAAGACCAACTCGTACACAAAGAACAACTCGTACATGAAGAACAACTCCTACAAGAAGAGAAACTAGTGCACAAAGAACAACTAGTACACCAAGAACACTCCTACACGAAGAGAAAAAAGAAGGTATATTAAATATCTTTTTAGAAATCAACTAAATTTGATTTCTAAAAAGATATTTACAAAAAACATAAGCATTCAAAGAAAATGGAGGTGAATCATTAAAATTACGGGTGGAATTATACGAGAAAAAGAAGGTATATTAAATGTTAAATAGTGATGGTTAAATGGAATTAAAGAAGACAATTTGTAACATATATTTGATTAAATAAAGATTACCCAATATACCCTTAATGATATAGAAAAGTAATTGATTTAATTTTTTATATTCTTTTAATGAAATTAATGTCATGTTAATCAAAATAGTAGATCCAACGATCTAAAACGCTCTTCATTTTAACAAATTTAAGGTACTACACTACTTTAACTAAAATATATATAGAGGAGGGTTATTGTAGTGTAGTAGCTTAAAATTATTTAAATAAGAAGTCATCTTAACCGTTGGATGTGTCACTAATGAGGATGGTTGATCAAAATTAAAAGGATGACAATTTTGTAGTTTTTTATATATTGATGGTAAGTTAGATAAGAATTTTTCGCAGACTTTCATTCGTTGTCCTCCTTAATTTTATTTTCATTAACTTTCTCTTATGTTTAACCAAACAAGGTTTTTAACCCGCGCTTCGCTGCGAAGCACGGGATTATACGTTAATTTATGTTAAACGGAGTTGTTACTCAAAGATCTTTAAGACAATCGTACAGTACAGTTAATCTAATAAGTTCATCAGCTCATAACTCGTGTGTTTTTTTCGTTTAAGGCAACATTTGTTGATGAACATGTGTTGAACCAAGATATCAAACATTCAAACTTAGCAACACTAATACCAGGAGGCTACTAGGTAGAAAGACAATGACACAACGAATCTTGATATAATAGAGGAATACTTGTTCATACATAGGGATTAGCTAACCTGATATACTTCTATAGTTTTTCATTAAGGTATAGAAGTGTATAAAATCTAGCTCAATGAAACTGTTCCACTAAGTGTGTTTTTCGTCCTCTCCGCTATCAATAGGAAATCCTTCTCTACATTGGTGTCTCTTCTAATCCGTTCCATATTTCTTTCTGCACAAAACAGAGAATGTAGCATATTTAAACAGGGTTACCAAACTATGAAGCGCATAACAGTCAGGTTACAATCAAAGACGCAAACTAAGATGTCGTAGAATACTTCAAACTGTTTGTTTGCTTGGAATAAGAATCCCCAAAACTCCTTAACTTTACATCTATTTTTTAAATTGTTTAAAATCGTTTACGATAACAAATATATCCAAACACGACTGCAGCTTTTGTTGGTCTCATAAAAAACAATTGTAAAGCAAGGTAACAAAAAACTGCAGGCTCCACATCGTGTCAACCTATGTTATAGCAGTTAATTTTTTGGTATACAGTGTCTAATCCATAACCCGTCTCATGTTTTGACCATACTAATATACTTAATTTTGAACCTTTCATTTATCTTACTTTAATCAATGATCAATCTTTTAAAAGTAACCATTCATAGCACCATTTGCTAATAAATCATGTATATGGCCATAAATTAAGATTGTCTTATTCAAACTAAAGAAAGACTTTATAAGATCAGTCGCAAATAGTGTATACATTATATCTGTATAAGAAGACAAGAAAATGAAAGTGTTAAATAAGCTTATTAAATGAAATTTATGTTTTAGTAAGGAACCTTATACTGGTAGAGGTCGTGTCCTATTTGGAATGATTATGTCTTTGACTCTTTGTGCTTGTTGAATGCAGATGGGAAGTTTTCGGCGTTCCGATGGCTACTATTCTTTACACATATAAAGGGTTGTTTGGATAGCTAATTAAAGGGTTCTATTCACTTAAAAATAACCAAATAAGCACTTCTAAGCAATCTTGAACAGCCTATTACTTTAACTAAGCAATCGCAAATCTTTTATACATATGAGTTTACTACCAAAGTCACAACCTTTCATTATGTTTTACGTAATGCGAATAAAAATAGCAACAAACGAATATAAAGAAGCTTACCCTTGAAGCCATACTGAAGCTGGAGTTGTGGGCGTGAAGCAAGTAATGGGTTCCCCACTTGATGAGCTTTCGAGTGTGATCGTATTGCTGAAACAGATATATAAAACAAATAAGGAACGTCAATACCTATCAATACTGCCTACAATTCAGAGTTAGGCTTCAGCATTTCAGTAGTTCCCGAACCTTTTCATATTTTCTCAGTATCTTCGAGAAGCCTAGGAGATCTACATAACTGTTACAGTCATAAACAAAAAGGAAATATGTTAAACTGGTTATCATGCGTGTGTAAACTTTTGCTCTAAATAGTTATATATTTAATCACGAAAAAACATTTAACTTTCTTGAAAACTCACTCTCACTAACGACCTTAAACGACTTGAGTCACGAACGCAACATCCATATCCGAGCGGATTTTAAGCAAAGCAAGAATTTCTTTCTTGTCTAGGATATCTATTTCCTCAAGAATTTCGGAATCCATCGTCAGTAGTTATTCCTCTTTCATCTTCACTAAAACGACTTCCGCCATTGCCAGCAAGCTCAGCCCCAGCGGTACAACTTCTAACCCGTACTTTCACACTATTATACTTCCAGCCGCGGATCTCACAACGTTGCCTCCTTGGCCCCTGCACACGATAATATCACTTGACTTTTAGTGGCGTCTAAATATGAAGTAACTCAATAAAATTGTAAATAAGAGATTATCTTAGTCATAGGGACATTTACCTTGTTCCATTTAATTAAGGGATCTATTTTCAATGTGATTCACTACAACTGAGTCATAACGCAGTGGTGATAACATCCTTTCTTACATTTCTTGGTAGATTCATCTCTTTTATATGTGGTCACCGTCTGATTCCCATGCATTTCTCGTACTGACTATGTAGAAATTATTGCACTCCTTCACAGGGGTTAGAGGGATAGGCGGCCGCGTGATTGGATCGTGAAAGGCTCTCTCGGTTAAAACTATCCATGTAAAGGAACGTCTGCAATGGATCTTTAATCATTTTTGACATTTCGGTTACCTGTCACGTTCATAGACAAAAGATCGCCTAATAATTTAATTGTTGTAAACCAAAAATCTTGTTGTTTTGATAGCCCCAATAGCTCAAGTTTTAACGTGGCTTTGCAAATTCATTAGGTAGTTATGGTTCTTACGCCTGTACAAACTTATCGATGTAGATAACTTGCATGAATAATCCTACTTTCCTTAAGTAGTGCATTAGACATTTAATATAATTAAAGTAGTGGGTAGATACATTAGTTTACCTCCCGTTACAGATCGGAATAAGGCTTTTGATTTGTTTGAGGAAATTTCACGATCTGTACTTTATGATCAAATACACCGATATTCTATGTCGAGTTAGCACTATTTATCGTCACCAGTAACGCTGGCCAGGTTACGATGATCGACACGAAGCAAGTCCATCTAAATTAGCGGCTATATCATATGTTTTCTAAAAAATCGTTCTTTTCTGAACTCATTGCTTGTATATATGGTGAATCTTGTTCCAGCTGCAATCCGACTTTATGCACCCCCCTGTACATCCATGATATCGTACCTTTCCATCTTTGAAATATCCTTTTAAACGCTCATTGTACTAAAACATTGTTCTACAATGTTCACATGAATAGACGCAATCGCCCAGATCCATATAAGAAGACGACACCCGTGTATCTAATAGCTCACCAAAAACAGAAATAAAGACTAAAATTAGAATTGAAATCTGCAAAACTTAAAGTCTACATTATGTACCAGAAAAGAGATTATTTACCTTCTGTTGTGGCACCGCGGAAATTCCACCGGCTCTTAGGCCTTTCATTTTGGCAAATGAAGGAAAAAGAGGCTATAAAGCGTGCTTCAAGCTTCTATTTTATTCCCATTCCATAACCGGAACTTCCTTTTTTTCAAGCGCTTGTAATAATGCTCTGTCAGGCCCTTCATGTTGCTTCCAAGTGCACGCGACTCTACTTTACACAACATAAAAAAGAGAGACTCATGTGAGGGTTCAGATCCACAAAAAAAGGTAAAAATATTTAGTGCATATTATTATAAAAATGTAATAAATTACGAACTTAATTTATTATGTTTAGTATAATTTATTGTAAAACTAATATACAGATAAAAACATAACGACACTTTCAGTTTGACCCATTTCAGTTTTAGCGAAGTTTTCGATTTGTTTTAATTTAGCAGCTTCATGAGTCATTTTCCAGAAAGATCTATGAAGTTTTCCACTTATTTACCTCTTCTCAACCCTTGTTCTCTAGCATTCTACGGACGCCACAGCAGCTCTCTCAACAACAACGATAGCCCTCCGAACTTTGGGCTGCATCTGGCGTAATCTCGACTCCAACAGGACTGTCAAGCTTCAGGTGGCACCTTCTTCTTGAGTAGCGGGTGAAAACGGGGCAGAAGAAGGAATCCTATCCAAAGGACGCACCCGCATGGCTAGCAAACTCAGAGATTCGTTGCCCCGCAAGGTGTGGTTAATCTCGTCTGTTTCATTAGCCTTTAAGATTCATCATAGCCTTCCACAATCGATATCACCACACATTTCATGAAATAGCATAAACCGTATCTAAAATGCACATTCTCAATAGCCTATACCATCGATTGTTTATCGCATCTCTTTCACACAATGTGCCTTTATCCATGGCTCAGATTATTCTATAGCCTTTATCACAATCGATATCTCTCAATAATTCTCATAAAATATAAGGGATTAATTCTCTTGAAAACCCAAGTAAAAGAGAATTCTCGAGCCGCAATGTGTTTACCCCCGCCAAGATACGGTACAATTTCAACAAACGGTTGGCTTGTTTTACGCCTCTGATGCCTAAATCACCATCTTCACGCACCCGTCACTATCATCGCACGCCAATAGATAGTAGAACGAACAAGGAGCGGGTCGGGATCGATTAGGGAGCATCAATTTACATCTCAGTAGGTATGTAGAATCAAAAACAATTTAATCACAAATCGAGAAGCCAAAAACTTTTTTTAGAAACATAAACCCAGTGAAGATCATGAAATCAAACTAGTATTACAGTTAAACATAACAGATTATGAAAAAAACAGTAAAACAAATTATCCTTGGTTTATTTCAAGCTTAATAAGGCCAAAATTTAGACTATAAAAGTTATCGGCAAACCAAAATTTACCCATTATAATTCCACTACTGAAATGCATTCATCTCCAAACAAACCAGGTCATCTCTTATCTGCCAGTTAAACAATGAAAGAGAGACGTGATCAAAAACCAAACTCCATTAGCTTTCAACTTAGCGACGGAAAGGAGCAGACAAATACGGTTTTAAAAACCCTCAGAAGCAAAGATGGAACCATTATTATCATGGATGAGATCTGATTTGGAGCTTGAGAGAAAGTAAGTATCGAGTAAAGGTGTGATAGCGTTATGATGAGGTGTGTGTTTTTTGGTTGTGTGTATAGATCTTGACAAGTACTTGACCTTCCTCTAATACGTGTAAAAATTAGGAGGTGTGAATGACAGTGTGAGGAGATGGATTTTGATTTGAATGAAACATAAAATATTACAAAAATATTACAACCCGAAAAGAAAAAGGGCCGGGCGGGTTTTCATTTAAATGCATTTAATGAGCCTCGGGGGAACGATCTTGATGGTTAATTATATGGTATAATATATATTAAACTAATGTATTTGCACGAAATTGTAAATGCAAAAAGAAAAACACGAGCAACTGTAACATGTAAATGAATACACGAGATTGTACATATACGAATGACTCATGTTATTATTCTTTTTGAGTTTAAGTAAGGATATCCACAAAAAGTATTCTTTTTAAGCTACCCGAATTTAAACTCACGGTATTCCTCTTTATAAGTTTAACCCGCGTACAGATTATAAAATCGGGGTATATTATTATTAACAGGAATATAAATATCAAAATGAATGCACGACCTCACACGTTAGTGTGAGATGAAAATAAATAGACAGGATTCTACATATTACAACGACGCATATATTTTTAAGGTCGTCATATGCTACTAAAGACACATAATGTCTAGAACAGGATAACTAAAATTTTAGTTAAACAAAGTCAAATCCTATGTGCAACAAAAATCTATACAAAATATCAATCGATATTAACACATAATGAAGAAATTATGTAGAACTCGTGCATGTATAGGTATTGTAACTATTTAATTATTAAAAAGTTAATATAATTATATAAAAAAATATTAAACATTACAAAATCATGATTTTATGAATTGTCACAATATTTAACTTCAAAA
>BQNB010087156.1:0-27990 GCA_026074375.1 Tanacetum coccineum
CTTATTAGAGTAGCTTATTTGTGTTTATTGTCCTTTCATTATGCTTAATGGTCATCTGTTTTTAGCTTATTAGTTATAGATCTTTAGATTTACATTTCTGTCATCAAAACTCATAAAATCCAAAAATATTAGTTTAATTAGTTAAGATCTTAGAATTTTGCTTATTCAGTTGTTTAATCATGATTATTAAGTTTGTTTTAAGCTAGTTTTTATCTGGTATTAAGTAATTTTTCATTAGATTTCTCTTAAAAAGTTTTTCTCAAATCTGTTATAATGATTAAGTAGTGTTTGGTTTAGTGCACTCTCAATTTTGCACTAGCAGTACCTTCAAATTGCATTAGCAGTACTAACCTCAGTTAGTACTGCTAAGCCTTTTCACCACCAGTACTAACCTTAAGTTAGTACTGTTAGCTTTAAATTCAGTAGGATTAAGTTTAGCTTTAGCTTATTAAGAATTTAGTTTTAGATTTCATTATTCAGCTTATTTCATAGCTTAATTCAGTTTTAAAAAGTCAGATTGCACTAGCAGTACTTTCACTTGAAAGTACTGCTGAAATTTTTACACTAGCAGTACTAACCCCAGTTAGTACTGCTGTGTTCTTAGCTTAATCTAGAACAGTAATTTTAGGATTTAGCTTATAAAATTCAGTAGGATTTAAGTTTTCATATAGCTTTATACATTCTAAGTCTTGATTTGCAATTTCTAGCTTATTTCCTTAGTTTAATTTAGCTGTCAAAAGTCATAAAAACCTAAAAACTCCAAAAACAGTACTTAGAGTTCTTAAGGATTTAAATTTGTTAATTTAGCTTATGGGTCTAGATTTTCCAGCTTAATTAGATAGCTTATAGGTAGTTTAATATGTCTTCAAAGTTTTAGAGTCTAATTTAGCTTAATTAAGTTTTTAGCTTACTTGGATTTAAAGTTACTTTGCTTATTTCCTGAGTTTGCTTATTTCATGATCAATTTCAGTAGTTTAAAAGCACTTCTAGCTTTAATTTCTTTTCATTTTTAGAAAAAGCACATCATAAGCTTCCTAGATCACTTTTCCTTTCTAAATTTAAGCTTTAATTGAGCTCACAATCGCTGTTTTAGTAAAACATAGGCCAAACCCCTAGTTTCTGTAACAGCTTATTAATAAGCTCTTTTTAGAGCTTATCTTTGAGTTTCAGACTATAGTGTTTTTGTTAAAGTTGTTCCCACTAGCTCTATCTACAACTTTGCTCCTTTGAGTTTTTCATTTTAAGCACTTTTCAAATTTCATCTTAATTCGGGTATTTGCTTGTTATCGGGGTAGATACTCAGGGTAGAAAGTGTAACTTTTCGAACTTAGTTGTTTGCCAGTTAGTTTCCCCCGTCAGTAAGTGTTTTTCCCCGTTAGTCCTTTTCCTTTTTGCATCATTAGTCCATTAGTTAAGTTTTAAATTAGTTTATTAAGTTTTAATTAATAATTAGGGTTAAGTTTTAATTAGTTCAATTAAACTTTTATATAAAGATAAAAATTAGGGCTTTTATTTTTAATAAATTTTCGGCAATATTTCTTTATTTAGTGAAATTTTAGTTTACATTTTTAGGGATTTTAAAATTGGTTTACTTGCTTATTTGTCATTTATTTGTTGCTTTTTAATTAAGTAGTAATAGCTTATCCAAAATATCTTTGTTCCATTCAAATCGGATCGAACTAAAGTGGTTTCACATCTCACTAGGTTGGGGAAACGACCCGGGTGATCATACTTACCCGGTCAAACATACGTATATTATATATTTTATATATTATTTTTGTAAGTTTTAAACTTTTTACCTTAGTTAAAGGTGAATAGTTGGAATTTACCTAAGTAGTATTTTTATTATATATTTTATAGGTACGTAAAACTGCAATCAGCAAGTATTCCGTCAAAAAGGAGACTTGACCTCTCAACGGGAATTTATTCTCAGGCATGGTCTACTTTATGACCATGCAAAGGCTTGTGATTTACTTTGCATCACAAACCCGTGCTTCTTTTTTTCCATACGTGTACGGTCAGGTGCACTTATGTGTTAAAATAAGAGAAATCTTATTTTTGTGTTTGTTGTTTTTCAAAAATATAACATTGCTTCATTAGAAAATGCTTTTTTAATGACATTCGTCTTCTCAAACAACGACTACAGCTATTTAAATAGAAAACGGGTCAGTGTTTGAGGGGGAGAAAATGTCAAATTTCTTCTTCAGAATAAAACTGTGCTTAAAGGGAAAAAGGTTTGTAAACAATAACGGAATATCAATATTGAGGAAAGTTAATTAACTTTAGCTTATGTGTGCCTTAATTGTTATGTGTTTATGCCTTAAGGAATATCTTTGGGGCATGTATCACAACAAGCAGGTTGACTATGTCTATCTACTGTGGGAAGACTTGGTATTTCAAGTGGAGAACAAGAATTCTAAAAAGAACAGTGACATGTATTATCCACGTTTCACCAAAGTCATTGTTGACTACTTCATGGCAAAGGATCAAGCAATTCCAAGGAGAAACAAGATGTTTTGGCATTATGCCAGGGATGACTTCATGTTCACCACCATAAGAGTCATTTCAAAACATAAGGACACACAAGAATACAGTGCTATTCTCCCTCAGCACTTGACCAATCAAGCCATGTTGGAGTCCGAAGCTTTCAAGACTTACCGTGCTTATACTAGTGGTGAAAAGGATTCCAAGTCAAAAGCTACAAAGAAAAAGACTGGATCTGAATCATCTCCAAAGACAAAGCCTTCTCAAGCTTCCAAAGGTAAAAGAATCAAGACTTCAGCTAAAGAAGATAAGCCTGCTACAACAAAGTCAAAAGGTTTAATAGTAATATCTGAAGTTGCATTATCAAAAGCAGAACAAATGAAGTTGGCAACTAAGAGAAGCTTGAAAGAATTCTATATCTCTTACGCAAGTGGCTCAGGTGATGGAGTTGACATTCTGTCAAAGGTTCCTGATGCGCAACAACAAACCGGATCTGGTACATATGAAGGAGCTGGTGACAAACCAGAGGTTCCTGATGTACCCGAATATAAATCAGAGAGTGAAGAAGAATCCTAGACTTTCAGTCAAGGGGAGGATGAGGAAGAAGATGAGGAGCATGACAATGATGATGACAATGATGATAATGATGATGAAGACGATGATCAAGAGAATGCCAGCCAAAGAACTGAATCAGATGATGAAGGAGATGATTTTGTTCACCCAAACTTGTTAACATACATAGCATATGATCAAGAAAAAGAAAAAGAAGAATAAAAAGCAGATGATGATGATGATGATGATGGCGTGACCTCTGATCAGAAAGTTTCAACACCACCTAATTATGAACTCATGGAGGAATATGAAAGTCAATAGGATGATGATACTATGGGAGAAGAACAAGGTAATGAAGATAATGGGGAACTATACGGAGACTTGAATATCAACCTTAGTAGAAGTGATGCCGAAATGACAGATGCTCAAACCAATCCAGAAACAGAAGAAGCTCACGTAACCCTAACTACTGAACCTCTAGTAGTGCAACTACAAAGCTCCTCTGCTTCATCAGACTGGTGGCTAAATTCATTAATCCCTCTCCGGATATAGGTATCGACTCTATTTTAAATCCAAATGTAGTAGTTTGTGTCACACCTTCCTCTGCCACTATCATCCCGCAAACAGCCATTCCAATCATCCAACCTTAACAACAAACACATGATTCCACAACAACAACAACAACAATTCCAACAACAACTATGCCAGAGATCCCAAACTTTGCATCCCTATTCGGCTTTGAACGTAGGGTATCCTCATTAGAGTCTGACCTGTCTGAACTCAAACAAACTAATCAATTTGCTGAAGCGTTATCATCTATTTCGGGCATTGTTGACAAATACCTTGCGACTAAGGTGAAAGATACGGTAGATGTGGCTGTTCAGTTGAAATCAGACAAGCTAAGAGAAGAAGCTCAGGCAAAGAATCAAGACTTTCTCAACTCACTTGACTCCAACATGAAAAGAATAATCAAGGAGCAAGTCAAAGCTCAAACCTCCAAGATTATGACAAAAGTTGAGAAATATGTTACCGAAACTCTGGGAGCTGAAGTGTTGGTTAGATCAACCAATCAACCTCAGACGTCTTACGCAGTAGCCTCTTCGCTCTCAGAACTCGAGTTAAAAAAGATTCTCATGGATAAAATGGAGGAAAATAACTCTATTGACAGATCCGATGTTCAGAAGAATCTCTACAGAGCGTTACTCGAAGCATACAACTCTGACAAAGACCTTCTCTCCTCATATGGTGAGGTTGTGACTCTAAAGCGAGGACGTGATGATCAAGACAAAGATGAAGAACCCTCCGCTGGATCAAACCGAGGGTCGAAGCGACAAAGATCAGGCAAGGAAGAGTCATCAAAAGAAGCAACTCAAAAGAAGTCAAAGTCTACAAGTTCTTCCAAAGGTACGACCAGATCTCCACCAAAATCATCAGGCAAGTCTGTTCAAGAAGAGGAGCATGATCCAAGGGTTGATGATCTGGAAGAACCATTTCATCAAGAGTTAAAGTTCTTAAACACTCTTTTAGAGAAATATGAAACCTTCCTGATGAATGGAGCAAATGTTGTTACTAGATGTTAAATTGGTCAAATACTTGCACACTACCCATGTTGATCAGCTTTCTGCATAAGCTTCATGCTTACCTGCAACAACACGAAAGACATGCAAATGAAGTTCGTTTGATGCATGAACGTAACTCTGATCCTCTTGCTTTAGTTGCATCTCACCAATTACCTCCGTCAACTTATCAATCTCATCTACACACTCTCCTGAACTCTCAACTTCAACATCATGTTTCACCATATCCGTCTTCACAGTTTGTAACACCTTATCAGACTCAACAATTCACAACTAGTCAATCAACACCTCTTTCAATCACTTATCCATCAAATGAGTACCAATCCTCAGTTCACCACAACGTTTATTCTCCACAATCATCCATCCCACAATTGGAATATGCTCCTACAACTTACCAACATCAACAATCTAAATTTTCCCAACCAGACTCCGGTCTAATTGTTCCAGTGTTCCAGAAAGGGGATGATCCAATTGATGCGATCAATCACATGATGTCATTCTTAACTGCTGTTGTCACATCCCGGTATCCTACTACCAACAATCAGCTAAGGACTTCATCAAACCCTCGTCAACAAGCTACCATCTATGATGGAAAAGTAACTGTGCAACCTGTTCAGGGGAGACAAACTACTTATGCTGCTAGAACAACGAGAAAATACACTCCTGGAGCAAGTGGAAGCAACACAGGGAAACAACGGACTGTCATCTGTTACAACTGCAAAGGGGAGGGTCATATTTCCAAGCAATGTACTATGCCCAAGAGAAAAAGGGATGAAACGTGGTTCAATGATAAAGTGTTGCTGGTTCAAGCTCAAGCAAGTGGTCAAGTTTTAACAGAGGAAGAAATAGCATTTTTGGCAGATCCAGGACTTCCTGACACTCAAACCTCTCAGACTGTCATTACCCACAATGCTGCTTATCAAGCCGATGATCTGGATGCCTATGACTCTGATTGTGATGAACTTAACTCAGCCAAGATTGCTCTCATGGCGAATCTTTCTAGGAATGGCTCAGATGCACTCACTGAGGTACACAATCCAGATAATCTGGCCTATGATTTAATCAATCAAAGTGAGCAGATAATGACGTCTTCTGAACAGTCTAATGATGTGAATCAGACAGAAACTGAAATAACCAGTGATAGCAATATCATTCCTTATTCTCAGTATCTGAGTGAAACACAACAGGAAACTGTCCAGAATTCTAACTCTTCTGCTCAACAAGATGTCCTGATATTATCTATGTTTGAACAATTAAATACCCAAGTGATGAACTGCACCAATGTTAATCTGGAATATAAAAGTGCCAATAAAGCTTTGACTACCGAGCTTGACAAATATAAAGAAGAGGTTAAAGATTTGAAAGAAATGCAAAATGTTGAGAACAGTTTTTCAGGATCAAATGAACAGTATGCCAAGATTGAACGTCTTAAGCAAACTCTTTCTGAACAAGTGCAAGAAAAGGATTCTTTAATGAAAACAGTTTCTGATCTCAAAAATGATTTAAAAATGGAAGAAAACAGAAATATTGATAGAGAAATTGCTTTAGAAAAGAAAATTAAGCAACTTGATAATATCATTTTCAAAAGAGGTCAATCTGCGCAAACTGTTCATATGATGACTAAATCCAAAATTTGTTATGATCATTCCACGAAACAAGCTATCGGTTTTGAAAAACCTTTCTATCTGAAGAAAGTTCGGGAGTCAAAGCCAAAACTGTATGACGGGAATGTCATTCTTAAAATGGATGCTATTGTGATTCCTGATTCTGATGAGACATTAATGCTTTGTGAAGAGAGTCGTTCAAAAATGCTTTTGAAAGAACAAGATCCAATGGTTGTAAAAAATAAAGTAAACACTAAACCCATTAATTATGCTGTTCTTAATAACGATTACAACAAACGATTAAGCACACTCAGGAAGAAGCTTTGGTCCTTAGGGATATAGTCGGACATGTAAAAGCGAATTATCCTCAAGATTCACTTTTAGAATCTGCCTTTAGGTATACCAAAGTCATTTAGGAATTGCTTTCAAACATAAGTAGGACTTGCCCTAGCATCAACAATTTTGATCCACAATTAGTTGCGGTCACACCGAGGAAAAAGGACAAGAAAACGTTTTCAAAGGGACAATTCTAATTTCAACCAAAACGTGGAGGAAAACTTTATTCAAAACCGTTCAAAACAACCCAAAAAAATCAAGTTTTATCAAGCACCCCTCCATACCAAATCACAAACCAACCAACCACAATAAATCAAGTTTTTAACCTTAACAACCTCCAATAATAGCGTATCTAAAACGGAATTTGAGAATTATTCTAAAGCTAATGATGCGAACCTGAATACATTTGCTAATATGAAGTTGGATAATTTTACAAAATGATTTTCAAAGAGGGTTTAAATGGTCTCAAAAGAAGCAAGATGATTCAGAAATTGATGCTCGGTTTCATGCAAATTATCATACCTAACAGCTTCACTTCAAGTTCTTTACCAAGCAATACATTCTCAAACCCAAGGAACGAAAACAGGCTATTACAACTCGTTAGTGGTGTTTCATACGGATGGACCTCCGATTCCACCGCCCGGTGGTGAAAAAGGAAGTGAGGGGTGACAATGGATACGGAGCTACGAGCACCGAAGACATAAACCTCCTTCCATGACAAACGAAAAGACATCAACCTCCTGTCCATGAACAAACCTAAGACAAAGAACCAATCAAGAGCCCTTCTCTTTCGTTGCTAACAAAACCAAACCTGATTTGCCTTACCATCGAGACTCAACAATGAAAAGATTCGTGAAAAGGATGATATCCTTGCTTCAAAATTTATGGAAATTTTCCGTAATCTTCATTTTGAGCTAAGTTTCGCGGATGCTCTCATTCATATGCCAAAGTTTGCTCCAATGTTCAAAAAGATGCTTAACAACAAAGACAAATTAATTGAGTTAACCAAAACACCATTGAATGAAAATTGTAGTGCGGTTGTCCTTTAAAAAGCTTCCCGAAAAGCTTGGTTGACAGGTCGATTTCTCATTCATGTGACTTTTCAGAGTTTGTTAGTTACTTAGCCCTTGCGGATTTTAGGTTGCTAGTATCAATCTCCATGCTTTATCCATTTGGAAAAAAGCTTCAACTCTCAGGCTCTAACGAAAAAAAAATGGAATTAGAATTGGGCTGGCACCGGTTCAATTTCCAAACAACCGGTGTGTCCGAAAATGTTTTTGTCATAAGTAGGGAAATTTACTTTCCCGCCGATTTTCGTTGTTCTAGTTTCTATAGCAGATCTAGAGTTCCAATTAATCTCGGGGCGACCTTTCTTTAGGACGGTCATGCTTTTAATCGATGTTTATGAAGGAGAGATTACTCTTTAGGAATGATGATCAAATTCGTTAACTTAAATGTGTGATGCACCTTCCATTTCATACAACAATCTCGAATCATTGAAGAAAGTTGATTCTAATCGATGTACTTGTGCAGAGTACTCACAAGAAGTACTTGGAATTTCCAGATTCGTTGATTACAACAATCCTTCTCCTGACTTTGATCCGATTGATTTCTCTTCATTACGCCAAACGCTATTACTCTGTTTGTGTGAAAGGGGATTTTTCTACTCTTTGAAGAAGCCGGATGCTTTTTTAGCAATCAGATGATGAGAACCGTTTCACCAGTTTTCAATGCTACGTACTATGATCCCGAGGGTGACATTCTCATTCTCGAGGCACTCCTAAATAGTGAAAACATTACCTCCTCTACCAAACCAAGGTAATTACTTTCCAGAAAATCAAAGAGATCTCAAAAGTATTGAACCAAAGAATGGTTTCTATCGAAATATGTACTTCTTATGAACAAAAGATGAACATTCCAGAGTCGAGATTAAAGAGTTACACCTCGCATCTCGAATATGCGTTCTTAGAGGAAATAACAGTTTCCAGTATAATTTCAAAAGATTTGAGCCAGAAGAAAAAGACCTCACTCATTAATGTTTTGAAAAAACCGATAACAAAGAAATTGCTTGGAAACTTTATGATATTAGAGGACATAGATCAGAGTTTTGCTCACACAAATCCTTTTAGAAGAAGCCATTACACCTTCAGTCCCAAACATTCAAAAGGAGGGTTACCCTAAAAATCCACGACGTCATAAGAAAGAAGTAGAAAAACTTCTTGACAGATTGATATCCAATCTCGGATATTGTCCATGGGTTTAGTCCAGTCCATTGTGTTCCTAAAAAAGGTGGTAATGACCGTTATCACAAACGAAGAAAAATGAGCTGGTGCCCTACAAGATTAGTCACGGGATGGCGATGTTGGTATCGAATTATCGAACAAAGTTAAACGAAGCCAACTTGTAATTACCATTTTCCGTTAACTTTCATGGACAATGTTAGAGCGATTAGCCGGTAACGAGTTTTATTGTTTTCTTAGATGATTTTTTGGGTATTTTCACATTTCCCATTGAACACCTAAATGCATCAAGAGAAAAATACTTTTCACGTGCCCTGTACGGACTTTCGTCCGTTACCGTCGTATGCCATTTCGGTTTGTGTAATGCTCCAGGTACTTTCTTCCAACGTTGTATGATGGCCATTTTTCACGTATGATAGAAAAACGATGGAGTTTGTTTAGGACGATTTTTCAGTTTTTTGGAGATTCTTTTTCCTCATGTTTCTTGCCAATTTTAGATCGAATGCTTAAAAGGTCGTGAAGTACAAATTAGCACTAAATTAGGAAAAGAGCCATTTCATGGTTATAGAAGGCATTGTTTTAGGGACATAAGATCTCTCCGAAAACGGAATGAAGTCGATAAGGCTATGTGATGTTATTTATAAGCTTCCTCATCTACACCGTCAAGGGAATTCGATGTTTTCTCGGGCATTGCGGGGATTCTATCGAAGATTTTATCAAAGGGAGGGGGGGGGGTGACTTCCAAAATCTCTCGACCCATGAACCATCTCTTAGAGAAAAAACACTCCTTTCATTTTTTCAGGAGATTGCATTCTAGCCTGTCAAGCAGTGAAAAAAGAAGTTGACGAAGCTCAATTATCATTGGCTCCAAATTGGGGACCACTTTTGAAATCATGTGCGACGCAAGTGATTATGCAATTGGTGCGGTTCTAGGACAAAGAATTGAGAAGCATTTTCGACCAATTCATTACGCTAGCAAGACGATGACTGAAGCAGAAACGAATTACACAACAACCGAGATGAAGGAGATGATTGCAGTTGTTTTGCTTTCGAGAAGTTCGATCATATCTAAATCATGACAAGAGTATTGTTTATACGGCACTCCGCTTTGAAATTCCTTCTTCAACAAGAAAGACGCCAAGCAAGATTCTTCGCTGGGTCTTACTCTTCAGGAATTTGTTTTTAAGGTTATCGATACCAAGGGAGCTGAAACTATGCAGCAGATCCACCTTCTCTCGTCTTGAAAACCTCGAAAATGTTTTGATCCAAAAGAGATTACCGAGGACTTTTCTTTAGAGACCTTAGTGTGTTAAACTTCCAATAGACCAATAGTACCCCGTGCGTTCGCGACTTTGCTAAACTACCACGCGGGGAATATTCATAAAAAGGGATGTCGACTCAAGAGAAAAACAAGTTCTTTAAGATGTAAACACATTTTTGGGATGTACTTTTCTTTTTAAAGACCTTGTGCGGATCAAATAATCGAATGTGTGTAGATGCAAAAAGCTTTCGAAATTCTCAAAGCTTGTCTTAGGTGGACCCACCGGGGGGACACTTGGGTGCAACTTTACCGCAAGAAGATTTTTGATGCCGGTTTTTCTTTTGGCCCACCATTTTTAAGGATGCCTCAACGAATTTGTCTAAAACTGTGATTGCTTGTCAAAAATCAAGGCAAAATCTCTCAACGTGATGGAGATGCCTCAAATGCAATCAGTTGTGAGATTTTCGATCTATGGGGAATTGATTTTATGGGTCACTTTTCAGTCACTATAGGGTTACAAATATATTCTAGTAGCCTAGTCGACTATCTTTCAGTGGGTTGAAGCGAAAGCCGTCCCTACAACGGATGCTAGGGTAGTTGTTAAGTTCTTAAAATCCCTTTTCTCCGATTTCGGTGCTCGAGAGCAATCCATAAGCGATCGTGGGAACCATTTTTGTTAACGACAAATTTGATAAAGTTATGTCTAAAATATGGTGTCACCCATCGTCTTTCGAATTCCTTACCATCCTCAAACGATGTGTCTATGTTGAAGTCCACGAATCGTTTGGTCTCAAAAGAATTTTAGAGAGGACGGTAGGAGAAAATCGTGCCTTTATGGTCTGATAAGTTTGGAAGATGCATTATGGGTTCTTTCAAAGGGGAAAATACCGTATATAAGACTCCGATAGGATGTACTCCGTATAAGTTAGTTATGGAAAAGCATGTCACTTACCAGTGGAGTTTAGAACACAAAGCATATTGGGCTCTCAAGCATGCCAACTTCGATTTAAAGACCGGGCGATCATCGAAAGCTTCAGCTTAATAGAACCTTAGCGAGCTTGTGATCGAGCTTACGAGAATTCGGATAATTCTACAAAGGGAGAAGAAAGAAGTACACGATTCCAAGATAAAGACACGAATCTTCAATGTGGTGTACAGTTCCTTCTTTTCAACTCCAGATTAAAGATTTTCTCTGGAAAGCTTAAGTCTCGTTGGTCCGGACCTTTCACAATCACCGAAGTTTATCCTTATGGCACTGCAAAGTTGTCTCATGCCGATGGTTCTAATTTCAAAGTCAACTGCCACCGTCTTAAGCACTACTATGGAGGGGATACACCACCATTGGTTATCCGAGACTTCCAGACTTTCCCTAAGGACAACTGAATTCAGGGATCGAGTCGAGCTTGCGACTCGGTAATCAAAAACAAAGCCGCTTCGTGGGAGTTCACCCCATGCTTATCCTTTTCTTTCTATTTTATTTTCTTTCTATTTTCTAACCTCTAATGTGTTGTGATGTTGAGGGGCCCATCCTCTTCGTTTCTCGTTGTTTGTTGTCTGTGTTGTGATTTGGCAGGATTAACCCAACGTTTCTTTGAAGTCTCTCGTGTCCGGTGTTGTTTCCCGTTCAACTCGAGCTTCTCATCCTTTGTGTGAAATTAGTTTGGGGAGATCAATATCCTTTCATTATTATCGATTAACGAATTATCTTTGTCTACGGCTTAGATTTTCGTAGGAACCCGACTTAAACATTGAGGACAATGTTTCATTTTAGTTTGGGGAGGGATTCTATCGATTTAATGTGCTTGCTTATTGTTTTGTTCTCACGTACCCGTTTTCCCACAAAAATAGCAAAAATTTTAAATTTTTCAGTCTTATTTTAAAAAAAAAAAAAAAAAAAAAAAGAAGAAAAAAAAGTGTTAAGACAAAAATGTATGTTTTCCGTTGGTAAGAATAAGAAGTAATTTTTGACCCGATTGAACGTGTTGAGTTCTAGCTTTTTCCCTTAACAATTAATGAAGATAGTTTATGCTAGTCTCATGACATGCTAGACTTGAATCATTAGTAAATGAAAGCTTGTGCTAATCTCAAGTAGATTTTAAATATGCCGAGTTGGATTTTATATAGGCTAAGCATTTGCAAAATTTCTTTTGTGAAGAACAAAAGAATGAGAGTGTTATTCTATAAGTATGATATTAAACGTTTGAAATAGTTGGTTTTCTTTCAAGCTCATATGTATTACTTGTGGCTTTTTCTCCCACTAGCATGTTTCACTTTTATATGGATGTTTAATAAATAGAGTTGTATGGTTTTTTTGGTTAATAATTAGTTAATAGAAGTTTTCTTTAGTTCCTTTGTGATTAGGATGAGTACACATCAGGAATACTTAATTGGCTTAAAAATACAAAATATAATAAATATGTATCTCGTGCCAGATTACTTCATCGTGTCGGAGGCCGTGGCGATGTTGGGAGTTTCTCATATAAGGTAGAGTCTGGTGTCATAATAAGTAGAATAACCTCTTGTCGACTCGCTATCGATGTGGCTTCGAGATAAAAGGCACCGGTTTTACTTATATAATCCAAGGTCGAAATATGTTTGCTACATCGTGTCGGAGGCGCGGCCGATGTTGTAGCCTACTAAAGGACTGAGGTTTAATAATGTGCTTATTTTTTGTCTTGTTTGTGCCCTTAAAGAGCCCGAAGGGTTATGGTGCAAATTAAGATTGTTCATTCTTGTCTTAATCCAGTGTCAGCACTCTCTGGTGTGTATATGACATGAATGGTGCCTTGCTTAAGTAGCCTAATAAAAGCCAAATTGTGATCGCTCTCGATGTGACTTTAATTTCCTCGATTTGCATTTGATCTTTTGAGATGGCTAGGAGCTAATTATTGCGTCTTAAACCATTACACTTTTTTTTGGGAAGTAATATGTTATCGAAACAAAAGTCTTAAAGAGGCCTTCGGTATATGACTTAATTAAAAACCTGAGATACAAATGTAGGATTTGTGGAAGGAAAAGTAAGAAATCACTATTAGTATTTATGTAGTAGTGTTAGTGTCATGTGCTTGTTGTAATTAAACGATGATCTTGTTTTTAGCTTAGCATGGGAAAAGTGAAAATCTGGGGATGATGAAGTTATCTTTTAGACGCTTTTAATTGTGCTTTTGGTTCTATGATCCTAAAAGTTGACAATGTGGTAGTGAAAACATTGCCATTTTTATGTCAACACACAATATAAGTTGTAGTTCAGGTAGTTAATTATCAAGAAAAATCAGAAAAAGAGGAAAAATCTTTGAAATGGGAAGTCGGGTGTTTTATAACTGTGATCTTTAACTTTCTCAATCAAAAAATTCTTTGCTACTTTTCAAAGGTTCAATTTGGGGAATTTTGGAGTTATTTGGTTATAAGGCTGTAATATTGAGTGGGAACACAATCGTTTTGTTGGGAATTTTGATAGTTGTTAAAATTATACATATCAATTTATGCTTTAATAAGGCCCAATTCAACCAAAAACGGATCTAAAAAATGGCAAAAAATGTGCTTGTATATGAGTTTTATCTCTTGTTTGCAAGGTTGGATATGTCAAATATTGCAAGGTGAAAGCAGTCAAAAAACGGACACCCGAGAAACGGATGATGTAGTGATCAAGAAAGCAAAAGAAATCAAAACCGAAGCCAGTAGAGATCATTGCCTCAGCCTCTATACAGTCAACTGCAGCCTAACACCACAAGTCTACCAAAGCCCAGCTCCGTTGTTTTATACGTTAAAGGGCTGATTTTTGCAATTTATGGAAGTTGTTGTACAACGATGAAAAATGGTGCTTGCCACAAAACACAAGGGCCGAATGTTTTAATTTCCCTTGAGTTACAAAAGTCGCGGGTGTCAACGAAAACGGGGTAAATTAACCACGTGGACTCCCATTCAACCAATAAGAAACTAAGACCCAACCCAATTAAAAACCGCCCTAATCCCGACCCTACCTACCCTACCGGTTTAAACTTTTAACCCTCATTTACACTACCTTGTTCAAAATTTTTATCCCAAATGAGATTTAAACACTCACACACACACGAACCTCACTTCAAGAAACATTGAACCCTAGTTTATAAACTTTTCACCCCACCCACCTAAATTATACCTTCGGGTTGAATTCGCCTCTCACAACCCTTAACCCATCTATCACTATCAATTAATTCCCCAACCCAATCCACCCTGGCAGAATCTAAGGAAATGATTGGGTGATGTGACGTGTGTGAGTGTTTACACTCACATTAACTAACTCATCTCTATGCACACGTCAATGATGCGGGTGACACTCATTTGATCTAACGATTGAGATAGTAGATCAGGGACGAGGAGAAATGTTTTGAAGGGTCAAGATGAAAAGGAAGAAGGATCTTATGAGAAGAGGAGGATGAGCTTTTCAAGCTCTTCGGGTAATAAATTCCCCCTCATTCCAGCGTATGTGGTGGTGAATTTTTAGTCAAATTTTTAGTAGTTTAATTTTAGGTTTAATCTTTTCTGATTTCAGTTTTTAGTAGTTTTTCTTCAAATCGTAAATTTCTAATATTTTATGTATTCCATTTCGAGATTGTAAGATACTTGCTTCAGTTTCAATAAAATTATTGTTTCATAAAAATCTTTGTGTTCTTTTAAATCGTATTGAAAAAATATTTGTATTTGTGTTTAATTGTTTTCAATTCGATCAAGGCTTGTACCATCCTGGAATTGGGATGGCTGCTATGGTATCAAGAGGTTTAGAGCTATTGGTTGCTTATAGGGGTTAGTTTAGGTTGTGGATTTTGATATAAGGGCTTATGTGAATAAGCCTAAGCACACATCAGCTTATTGTTGTTTCCTGTTTAGCTGGAAAACCAAAGGTACTCTATATTTCTTTAAGCTTAAATAAGTTATTTATTTTTGTCTATTTAATTTCTGTTTTTCTTAATAAAGGCTTTTGGAATCTGTTTACGTGTTAATTGTTAGTGATAGCAGTTTAGATAAGCTGCATTGAGTAAGCATTTTTAGGTATAATAAGTTAAAGCTATCTGTGGTTTTGAGGTTTTTGTTTTAATCAGTTTTAGGTTATAGTTTGAATGTTATAAGCTGCTGGATGCTTATTAGTCTTCATATGCTCATTTTGCTTATTAAAATAAGTTTAGTAGTTAAGGTTTTTTATAAAGTTGTCTAGAAAAATAGTTAGTTAAAAAGGCGGGCATTTTTAAATCAATATGGATGCTAGGTTGTTGGTTGTTAGATGCTTCAGGGACCTGTTCTGCACTTTTTCATAATTTCAGTTAGTTTAAAAGTTACACAGTTAGTCCTTGTTAAATGCATAATTAGTCCTTAGTTAAGTACATCGTTAAGTCCTTCGTTAGTTTAATAGTTTAGTCTAGTTAGTCCCAAGTTAAGGGACTATATCTGCCATTAGTTACGAAAATTTGTTTGTTTTTATATAAAACTTAATGTCACCCGCCTTACCTCCTACTTTCCGAAAATGTTAATTTCGGCCCATGTGGTTTGTTTGTTTTAGTTTAAGTTTTAGAAAAATAGTTTTATTAAATAATAAATTAAGATTTTAGTTTAATTAGTTAAATTAGTTTTTAATAAATAGTTTAAAATTAGGGCTTTTTATAAATTTCTGCACTTTTTCTTTTTATAAAAAGTATTTTTATAGAATTTTTAGTTTAAGTTTTATATTTTTTTAAAAATTAATTTTCGAATTTAGTTTTTAATATTTCGTTTTCAAAAATCAAATAAAAAAAATACAAAAAAAAAATTATTTTAGTTTTAAAATCACTTAAGTCATTTTTATAGAAAAGTAATTTTTATCTTTATTTTTAAACATTTAATTTTCAAACCTTTAGTTTTTAATTTTCAACTTTAATTTTAAATTTTAATCTTTTAAATTAGTAATAAAAAAATGTTTTTCTCATCTTTTTAAGTAATTTAGAATTAATTTAGTTTAAAAAGTATTTTTCTTTTTCCTAAAATTCTCTTTAGCATTAATTTAGGTTTAGGAATCTAGTTTATATTTTTAAGATTTAAATTGTATTTGTTTTCTTAAATGTCGCATTTTATTTACTTTCGTAATTAGTTTAAATTTGCTTAATTAGGTGTTTAATTGTGCCTTTATATTTTAGTAGTATAAATAAATCAAAAATATCTCTTTTCTTATTCAAATCAATCATTCCGAACGAAATCGAGGTTTCCATTGATGAGTCGTGGGGGAAAACGACCCGGGTGATTCATACTTACCCTGTCAAACATACGTATTATATTATTATCTGATATTATTTTTGAGAGTGAATTTTTTCAATGGTAACTTGGTAACTTTCTTACAATTACTCTTGGGGATTATATTATTTTATAATATATTTTAGGTTTATAAAAACTACCAATCATATTGCCAGAATCCGAGTTGATACGAAATTACTCACAATGAAGGTGGAAATCCTTCTAGAGCCTAACATCAATCAAGCTCTTGGTAGGTGACATGTGAGTATCCTCTATGTTTAATCTTGGCAAATGGAAAGCAAAACGATGGTGCGTTTCTTTGTGAATCAAACTGTCCATGTTATGAATTGACGAATCATTTTGGAAAACCTCTCGATGTGCTCAACAACTGATTTTTCAAGCACATCAATTGTGAACTTCTTTCAAAACAAATGAGTTTCTAATGAAATTTGATTTTAGGCCTATAAAACACTATCGATGTGTCATAAAAATACTTTCTCAAGTAACACGTCGATTGATTTTCAAATCAATTTTTATCTTTAATCAGTAAGATAGTAACTAACCGATTCACTTTTATCGTGCTATCTGGTTTGAGACGTTCTGATACAGAGAACATGCAAGTATGGAGATTTTGATGGTTACACATTAGATGATCTGATACTTATACTGGAAATCCTGTCAAGGAGATTCTTCTTAAGATGAATCTACCTGATCATAGGTTGGTCCTCATGGATCCGGAGGTTAATCCAACCAGACTCAGGTGAATGACAAAGCCAAATTCATCCACACACTTTATTGCTAACTGTTTTATTACAGGATCAAGTTATGGTGGAAATGGAGATACCTAGTTCCAGTGGAGTCAATTCACATCCACATGCTCACACTTAATGTGTTTAATCAAAGACACCATGACAACCAAAAGACCTATAACACAGCTTCCGCTACTCTAATAAGTAATGTCATGATCAAGAAAAGTTTGAGCATGCCGATCCGAAAGTCACAACGTCACATGAAGGTAATGCTACCCAACAAGGATGATCAAGAGATTTAAGATGGATGATGATCTTAAAGAAAGCTCAAAGATCGCACAAGCATAAGCGACAAATCTAAAAGTTCACTACATAATGTACAAGGACATCAATGATTGAAGAATCAAAGACTTCGAGCTACAGACAGAAGGTTAATGAAGTAGAATGCTAGAAATCATAATGCATTTTCTAAGGTAACCTCCCTTAGGGGGAGATTGTTAGGATTATGAAAAAGACTCGGTCACCCCTTGTATAATCTAGAATAACATAGCTCGTAGTCTAATTGTAAGCGTATGACTAATAGTATTGGGTCGGGCCTTTAGCCCACTTGTAAGCCCATTGGGGCATAAACACTCATGTATATAAACCCCTTTCCAGCCATGGGAGGTTGTTCATTTTATCACAAAGCTTTCATTTGGTTTTTCTCTCACTAGAAACCTCACTTTCTCTCTCTAGATAATTCGCCAACCCAATCATCCATGCTTATGTTATGATATCATGTATACTACAAAAGCTTATTTCTTGCTAAAAAGCTAAGGACCCTTTGTAAGTTTCCTTTTTTACATTTCTGTTTATCTACTGTAGCATAGCTTATTTTGTGTTTATTTATGTTTTTTATGTGCTTATTTATGTCCTTTATGTTCATTTATGCTTGTTTGATGCTTTGAGGTCTTTTGTTTAAGTTTTTGCTCAAAACTGTGCTTATTTACTTATGACTGCTTATATCTTTGTTGCTTATTCTAGTGCTTATTGCTTTGTTATTTTTGCTTATTTTAGCTTAACTTTGCTTGGTAAACATTTGTTTTTAAAACCTTTTGCTTAACCTGCCCTTTATCAGTTTTAAAAAGCATTTTAGAAAACTAAAGGGGTGTTTGGCATAGTAGGGTAAAGTGGGTCAATTTGTGTAAAAAAACCAAGTGGGTCAATTGGCCATCTTTGCCAGACCTTTTTAAGGTGAATTTAATCAATTTTCTAAGTTTTTAAGTCTTTAAGGTAGTTTTTGAGTTTTTTTTTGTTGTTCAAAACTGTTGGTGACAAACAGTTTTGATAGTGCTTATTTCAATTAGTTGTCAAAACCGGCTTCTGAGTCTTGTTTTAGTTTTTTTTTTTATGTCTTAATGCAGTAGGATTAGAATCCTTTAGGTCTTTTTTAGTTTTGTTCAAAGTTTGTTTAAACTGTCAAGTGTTTTCAGTTTCAAAAAGTCCCTTTTCCATTTTTAATTTTTAGCCATTTAAAATTGTTTTTAGCTTTTGAGTTTTTGAGCATAAGCTCATTAGAAGTCAATTTACATTTGTTTTAACTTATATTTCATTTTTAAGCTTATTTACCAGCTTGTTTTTAGCCTGCAAAAAGCCAAAAATTCTTTGCAAAAACAAACCACTCAGCAGCTACTGAGTGTGATAAGCATTTTCACCAAGCTTTTTCTTGGCCTTAATAAGATTCAAACTAATTTTTAATTGTTGATTCTAAGAGCTTATAGGCAAATCTTTTTAGGTGTACACCTTATTAAGCCACAAGGATCCCTTAAGGTGCTTAAAAATAAGCCCAAAAGTGGATCCTTAGGCTGTTTTGGCCTGCTATTTTTACCCTTTTCTTATTTGCTGATTTTTGCTAGCTTTAGTTGCTTAATTTAGTTTTTGCATGCTTATTAGGTAGTATAGCCCATCTGTCTTTGCTTATTTGTGTTTTACATTAGCTTATTTAGTCATATTAAGCCAAACAGTTAGCTTATTTTCATGCCTTAGAGTAAAATAGTTAAACTGCCAGTTTTAGTTGCTTATTTTCATTTGCTTATTTTTGAGTATCTTTGCTTATTAGGTATAGTTGTTCATTTGTTTTTGCTTTGTTTGCCTTTTCCCTAGCTTATTTTTGCATTTAAGTAGCCCATCAGTTTGCTTAATCATGCCTTAGTATAATTAAGTTAAAACTGCCCGTTTTAAGTTGCTTATTCTCTAGCTTATTTTTACTTTTCATAAAAAAGTTGTTTTTTTTTATTTTGCTTATTTTTGTCAGGTTTATAAGTTTTTTTTTTAAAAAGAAAAAAATATATAATTTTTCAAAAAAGGGGAGGCCAAGATTCGAACCCTCGACCTCCCCCTTTCATACCAACGTCCCACACACACGCTCAATAACCAACTGCCCTTGGGTCTTTTCTGGTTGTATGCTTCCTAATTTAATTTTAAGTACTAATTTTAGCAGTTTTGCCTATAAGCCCCATTTAGCTTATTTCCGGCTTATTCATTAAGCCACTTTGCCCCATCTTATTTTTCTTGCATTCTACTTACTTCAAGCTACTTTTTTGTATTTTTGAGAATTTTCCAAATTTGTTTACTATTTTTTATTAATTTTTCTTTTCAAAATCGTTTTTAATTCATAATAAATTATTGTAAAGTCAAAAAAATATAATTCTTTTTTAGAAAATTTTCTTTTATCATTTAGCACTTAGGAAAATTAATTTTGCATCCGTAGGATTTAAATTTCAAAATTTTGTTTTTTTAAAGAACGGGTTTAAGTCTCGGTTCTCGTTTTTAGGTTTTAATCGCTTTTAGCTTTTGTTTTTTGGTTTCCCCTATTCGTTTTTGCATTTTATTCGTAGATTAGTAATCAAAATTCCAAATTCCTTTTTAACCATTCAAATTACGCGATCACAAACGTCTTTGATTTTCAATTTGCACCTCGTTGGGAGAACGACCCTGGGGATTTTTGATTTTTCCTTTGGTCAAAAAGAATTTTCTTTGAATCTTTCGGAATACTTATCGTACTATAATTGAATTATAATCTTAAAATTATCCTTATATATTTATTATATTTATTATAATTTATATATACAAAAAGGCTAGTTTTAAAGCTTATCAATTGTTGACGCCGTTGCCGGGGAGGTGTAATCGATTATCGTTTCGTTTGAAGATTAGTTTTTGAAGACCCTTCCCTTGTGAAGTTATTATTCCCGTTTGTGAATATTTTCTTTATTAAAAGTATAAAAAAACCAAAAATATTTTTTATTTTCTTTTATTAGTACTAGTATAAGATAAAAAAAAAACATAAAAAAATTGTCCTTAATCAAGAAATAAAATCATCATCAATATAATGCTTGCATCTTGAGCATTATCATAATACAAGTGGGCAAGTTGAGGTTTCAAATCGTGGTTTGAAACGCATTCTTGAGAGGACCGTATGTGAAAACCGTGCTTCATGGTCCGATAAGTTGGATGACGCCTTGTGGGCCTTCCGTACCGCATTTTTTAAGAAACCCACGGGCTTTTCCCCTTTATCGTGCACTCCTTACAAGTTGGTGTACGGAAAAGCTTGTCATCTACCCATCGAGCTCGAGCACAAGGCCTACTGGGCCTTGAAACATTGCAATTATGACCTTTTGACCGCGGGTGATCACCGGAAAGTTCAAATGAATGAATTGAATGAACTTCGTGATCAAGCCTATGAGAACTATTTGATCTACAAAGAAAAAACAAAGAGGCTCCATGACTCCAAGATCAAGAACCGCGTTTTCAACGTTGGTGATTGAGTCCTCCTCTTTAATTTTAGATTAAAGATTTTCTTGGGTAAGCTTAAGACCCATTGAACTGGACCATTCACCGTTACCCAAGTATTTCCTTATGTCACCGTCGAGCTATCTCAAACCGATGGGCCAAACTTCAAGGTGAATGGTCATCGACTTAAGTACTACTTTCGAGGGGACATACCACCTATAGTTGTCTCGGATCTCCAAACTTTCCCCATGGACCAATGAATTCGGGGTCGAGTCGAGCTTGTGACTCGGTTAACAAAAATAAGGCGCTTCGTGGGTGGCAACCCATGCTTATCCTAATATAATTATAATAGTAGTAATGAATAACTGTGACGTGAGGAGGTTCGCCTCTTCCTTTCTCGTGTTTTGTGTTTTTTGTTGTATGTCCAGGGTTTCCCCCAATTTTAAAGCCTCTCGTGCTTATGATTTTGTCCTTTGTTCACTCGAGCTTCAAATCCTCAGCTTCAAATCCTCAGCTTCAATATGGGAATCCAATATCCAAATTATCGACTAACGTTTATCTTTAAGCATACTTAATAAACGGCTTAGGATTTACGTAGAGACCCTTCTTAAAATATTGAGGACAATGTTTAATTCTAGTATGGGGAGGGGATCTATCGATTTGATTATGCCTGCAGCCGTTGTTTTCACGTAATCCCGTTTTTACCACCAAAATACCAAAAAATTGAAAAAATTTAAAAATTTTCAAAAATAAAATAAGTGTTTTAGCACAATGTTGACTTTCCTGCTGGGTAGAATAAGAATAAATTTTGACTCGATCGAGCATGTTGCGCTCTAACTTGTCCCTTAACTTTTAGACTAAGCATTCGCGGATCTTTTTATTAAAGATTTTAAATTTGCGAAGAACGAAAAATGATAGAGTTAATTATGAGTTAGATGCTAAACAAGGATTAGTTGGAAATCTTAAGAGCTCATAAGTGTAGTTTGTGGCTTTTTCTCCCATAAGCTTCTAACCGGACTAATAATACGTGCTATTTTTGAAAATTAAACTTAAATTAACAAATTTTGATATTGAAGCTTTATTAATGTAGTCGACAACATTAATTTATTTAGTCTTAGTTCAAATTTATACTTAAATGTTCTAAAAAGAAGTTTTCTCTATATGTCGTGGTAATATATAAAAAAATGATGATTAGTAATAATTATAAATTGTGGGCTGATAAAAGTTTGATGCATCTTGCCGGCTCACAACCGATGTTGCAGCCTTCTAAAAGGTTGAGGATTTCCTTTGTTAAAAGTATAATTATGATAATGTGATATATGTGATTTAATAAATATAAGGAAAATCTCTTTTTCTTAAATTTAAATATGCTTTTGAACTAAGACTAATTCGTTTTAAGATTGTGGTTTTTCTAAATGAATTGTTTTATTAACGGGAAGCCTAAGAATTTTTGAAATTGAAGGTCCGTGAGTTCCGATACTATTCTCTATGGGGTGTCAAAAGCCTGGTCACCTAAGCCGGTCTCGGCTGGGATGTGCCGAGAAGAAAGTCGCTACATGGAATGATCTCGCCTTCAAAATCATAATTCTTGGGTGGAACGTAAAGCAATAGAAATATTGCAATTTTCTTAAAAAGGTTGATCCATGGTTGAAATTCGAAATAAGCACATTCACCTAAGAGATAATAATTATCGGGAGCGAAAAGTTTCACAAGGTACAAGTATGAGTAGTGTTAGCATCTTAACTTATATTTAACGGTGATTTCGTTTTTGAGCTTGGTTTGAGACGAGTGAAAAGTCGGGAACGATGAATTTATCCTTTTCGGGCATTTTAGGATTGAAATGCATCTTGTTCTGTGACCCTAAAGTTATAAAAATAACGAAAGTCAAAGATGTTAGTTAGTTGCTTGAAATGAAAAGTACAAAAAAAATGAGAAAAACGGGAAAATATAAAAATATGTGTGGGAATAAGTGTAAATATTTAAAAATAGTCAAAACGAGGCTTTTCAAGGCTATTGATTCTTTAATTCCCCTCGATGAACACTTAGCTACTTTTCGAGGTAATTAGTCGAGGGGGATTGAGATTCTTTGTTTTCTTAAGTGTTTACTTATGGCATTGCGTGAGGACACGGTAATATCTTAGTATAGGGGATTTTGGTATGTGCTTAATTACACATACCTTTTGCCTACAAAAACGTGCCTAAAATGACCAAAATATACCAAAAATACATTGTATTTTTGTGTTTTGTGAGTTGTGATTGTGCAGGTAACGGATATTCACTAAAGGACAAAAATCAAGCCAAAACGGACAAAACCAAGCACGGAATGGAAAAGCATGAAAAAGTCAAAGTCAACCCGGCAAAGTCAAAGTCAAAGACGAAGCCGAAACCAAAGAATACTTAATGGGCCCACCCGCACCCATCTCATGGGCCGGGTCAGCCCATTAAGGTATTACATGAAGACCAAAAAATAAGTTAAAGGCCCATTGCCTTTTAACTTATAACAAGCCCAAACACATAACCAAGCCCAATACCAAATCTGTTAACACCATTAGTCCCCAAGGACTGTGGTTGCAATAGAAGTATACAACTTCAGGGACTGAAGTTGTTAGATCCGCAAACATGTACACCACAAAGGACGATCCGTGTAACACAACTATACGAGATAAGGGACCAAAACTGCCAAATCATAAATAACTTTCATAAAACAAACTTCCCGCCAATTCTACTGTGCATCTTCTCACACACAGTGCGTGACCTGCTACCCCACACCCCAAAACCTGCTACCCTGCTCCCCAAAACAAAAATGTCATTTTCCCTTAACCCCACTTCACCAATACCAAAAATCCACCTTGGCAATCCTAAGCTTTCCCATTCGTCCAAGGGATGAAGACAAGAATTCAAGGGCTAAGATGATAGGACTTGGTGAGCACTCAAAATGAAGGGCTAAGATGACTTGGTGACTTACTCACACAACTAGCATAACTGCAAACCCTCTCATAAAAGAAACACACCTCAAAGGGACACAAGACCTAATCCTCTTCTATAAATAGGACCCTTGTATCCATTGATGAGGCATCTAGTTAGTCTTTACAGCTTTTGTTTATGTTTTACTTATTGTCTTTTAAATTCCTTTTTTTAAACCTTGTACTCAGATTCTAAGTTTAATGAAATTCATGTGTTTGTGGAAATTCTGTTTTTAAGTTAATGTACTTTGTGTTTTAAAAAAACGTTTTATAAGCTCACAAAAGCTCTTTTTAACTCATACATAAGCTGTTAACTTAAGCACTATAAGTTTTTTCATAACTTATAGTTTTTAAGTCTCTTACCAAAAATCACCAAAAAAACTAAAAAAATGGATGATAAGCCAAACCTGGATGGGCTTATGGGTTTCACTAGCTTGTCTTTGACAAGCTAGAGTAGGGGTGTTCAAAAAATCCGAGAAACCGACGAACCGAGCCGAACCGCTCAAACCGAAACCGAAAAAACCCAAAACCGAAAAAACCAAAACCGAAAAAACCGGCTTATCACGGGTCGGTTTTGGTTTTTATATTTAGATATCCGCGGTTAACCGAACCGAACAGTGCATTAAGTACATAAAGTTTTTTACTAAATATTTAAACAGTTGGCCAACTATTAATTATATTGTTGTAATACTTTTATTATACAACTTTTTTTCTCATAATGTAAATATTTCTAAACTTATATGTGTGAAAACTTATTAACGTGATTGTAATCTATAAATGTCGAATAATTTATTTTTGTTATATGTTGTGTATGAATATTTGAATGGAGTCATTGTAACAGAATTACTTTTATTTGACTTTGATCTATTTAGTGTCATTTAATTTTACTAAAATGACATTTTACGTTATAGAACATGTTATTGTTTATACGATTACACTCGATTAAATGTATAAAACGGTTAACCGCGACCCGAAGTGAGCGACCCGAACCGCGGGTAACCGCTCACTTCGGGTAACCGCATGTCCGGTTACCCGCCTAGCACGATTCGATTTCGGGTAGTAAAATTAATTACCCGACCCGTGATGGATAGTTAAAATATTCTAACTAACCGAACCGAACCGCCCCGTGAACACCCCTAAGCTAAAGCTTGTAGATCAGCTTATTGTAAGCTTATTAGCCTTATTTTGAGCAAAGGCATTTGTAAGTTCTCAATTTCATTTTTTAAGTTATTTTCTATATTGCTTATTGTACTGCTTATTTGTGCTTATTCCTGTCTTAATTGTGCTTAATATGTCTTATATATGCTTATTTGAACTTGTTTGATTCATCTCTTAGTCCATTTTAAGCTAAAAATGCATTTTGGAAATTTAAAGGGGCGTTTGGCACAAGCAGTACTAACCCTTGTTAATACTGCTTGAGTCACTTAGGTTTTTAAGTCAACTTTGTCAAGCTCAAATTAAGCCTGTAAGTCTGTTTTTATAAGTTTATAAAGTTTAAAATTCATTTTTAAGGTTTTTAGTAATCATGGCTTGAATCTGTGGGTTTTGAGTTTTATATGCCAGCTTACTGTCTTAGATCTTGTTTAGGTGCTTGTAAGTGTTGTTTTTATGCATGTTTAAGTCTATAAATGCAGTAGGAATTGGTTGTCAAAAGAGGGCATTTGTGATTTAAGTTTTTGTCTAAAACCGTCATAGTTTTCTTAGTTTTCTTTCCAAAGTAAAAAGTCCATTTTTCAATCTCAAATTTAGGTTAGTTAAAATGAGATTTAAGGTCTAATTTTCTTAGCATTAGCTCATTAGATATAGATCTTTATCTGTTTTAGCTTATTTCATATTTTAGAACTTATTTACTAGCTTAAAAATAGGGTTGCAGTTGTCATTTTAGCTTTTATTAAAAACTTGAAAAAACCAAAAAAATAGGATTTTAGTGTAAGCAGCCATTTTCTTTACCCTTTTTCATAGCTTATTTAAATTTCAAACTGCTTTTTCTTTACTAATTCTTGTATCTTAGTGTATAAGCTTTGTAGTGCTATAAGTGTCTAAGCCATAATAATCTATTTACTAGCTTAAAAATAAGCTAGAAAGTGTCCCCTTTGGTTGTTTGGTTAGTAGGTTTTGGCCTAACTGCTTATTTGCTTATTTGAGCTTTTCAGTTTAGAATTCTAAATTAAAATCCTTTTAAGAGATTCTGTCATTTTAAGCTTATTCTAGCTCTTTTTATTTGCTTATTTTTGTTCCATAATGCTTATTAGGTATAGCTTATTGTTTGTTGTTAACTTATTTGCTTATCCTTGCTTATTTAGCCTTAAAAGACAAACAGTTTAGGCCCTAAGCCTTTTTAGTTCTTTTAGGTATTCTGTCAATTTTAGGAGCTTATTTCTAGCTTATTTTAGGTTTTTATAAAAAGTCATTTCACAAAAAGTCCTTATTTTTAGCTTATTTAAAAAGCTGTTTAAAATTTTTTGCAAAATAAAAATACTTGAGAAATTGGGAAGTCATGGGTGAGCAAGGCTCGAACCCGTGACCTCCACGACCTCTACCAAGCATTTAACACACACCTCCACTACAACATGCCCTTGGGTCTTTTCCGGTTATTGTTTGTAAAATCAATTATATAACACCTTTTTATCCATAAAGCTTTCAGCCCCTTTTTGCTTATTTTCTGCTTATTTAAATAAGCTGTTTAGCTCATTTTATTTTTCCTAGATTCAGCATTACTCAAAGTACTTTTTATAATTTTTTCAGAATTTTCCAAATTAGTTTAGTATTTTTTATTAATTTTTTTAGATTAAATCCGTTTTTAATTCATAATAAATAATATAAAAGTCAAAAAAAATATAATTCGTTTTTTTAAAAATTTCTTTTATCATTTAGGATTTATAAAAATTTAATTTGCATTTGTAGGGTTAAGTTTGTAAAATTTAGTTTTTTAAAGAACGAGATTTGAATCCCGTTATCATTTTTAGTGTTTTAGCCTTAATTGCTTTTGCTTTTAGCGTGATTTTACTTGTTTTAGTATATTATTAGTATAAATAGAAAACCAAATCCAATTTGTGTTATTCAAGCATAAATTCTCAAACCTTACCTCGATTTTTAAATTCACACACGTCGAGACACGACCCAGGAAGGTTTTTTGGGGTTTTACTTTGGTCAAAAGTAATTTCCTTTTAAAAAAGCCCTCTTGGAATACTTCTCTCACTCTTCTCATTATTGATATTTTTGAGATAATTCTTATTATTATATATTTATATTTATTATATATATATTTATATATACTAAAGGGATTATTTTAAAGCCAATCAATAATACTAAAGTCAACAAACTTAAAACTGCCATATATTATAATACAGTCTCCAAGCTGGGAAATATAGTAAGGAGGTAAACATTGCCCGACTAGCATCTCTTCAGGCATGTCTATTACCTAAAATTGGTGAGTAATCAAATCAAATGAAACTAACATGTAAATTTTGTATGAAATGCCATCATTACTATAAAACTTCTCTAAACCAACCCAAAATATTTTTCCACCAACAACAGCTTGACCTGACCGTTTAATTCTTATAGATTCACGTGGTAAACAGTAACTATCAAGTTTATACCAAGTTCTGGAGCTTAATGTAAACACTGACACATACCATGGACCTTGACCATAATAGGGATAATTTATCTTCAAAAGTGTTGGGTCTAGCGTGACAGGATGGACACCAAAACCAAATAACATTTTAGGTGAGTCAGGTTCATGCAAGTAATTGGGGACTAAAATAACATTTTGTCCACAATCAAAGGTGAACAATCACATGCTTTTTTTGGTGTAATATATAAATAATGTGGTTAGTTGTTAAAACTTATTATCTTTACTCTTTAACATCCTTTCGGATGTAAATTTTTTTTGTGGAAGGAGGAACGAGTCCGTCTACTGGTTGGTTCTCCTGGAGCTTCAACGACTCCAATTTATTCTCCAGGATCTTCATCGACTCCAATTTATTCTCCAGTATCTTCAACACCTCCACGCTATTCTCCAGGAGCTTCAACACCTCCAAGCTATTCTCTGGGAACTTCAAGAAATGCAGAGTGCTCAAACTGCAAGCACTTGCTTGATAAGATAACGGTACTCGAGGCAACGGTGGATATGTATATTGATCCGGCTCAGACTACACCTTAAAATACATATAATATAATAAAATATCAAATATATAGTAAGGATAGTCTAAAGGCAGAG
>BQNB010087157.1:1411-27990 GCA_026074375.1 Tanacetum coccineum
AAAATTTGCAACCCATGTGTGCCATGCCTGTTGAACAATTTGACAAGTGTTTAAGATAATAATTCTAATAATTTTTATTTAGTGTAACTTTTATTATATCAATCCTCCTTTATGCTACCTTTAACCCGCTAATGCTACCCTACCCCATTGCAATTGTAATTTAAAACTAAATTTATGGTAGTGAGAGCACCACCAATGGAGTTGATTTTGATGCCACATAAAAGGCCATCATAGTTGATGAAGTTTGAGCTCTTTTTCATCATAGTAGACATGTTCATATTAGGGCCTATCGAAATAAATACAAAGGCAATGCCTTTCCAAAAGATGTGACATTGTGAATAATGAATTCACATATCTTATATGCAGCCTTAGATGTTCTTAAAATGCCTTTACATACCCATGCCAATTTTACAAGTTTCATACAGGCACCAGAAGTTGGAGCATAGTTAATACCAGTGTTGAAAAAGTGGCCTACAAGGCCGATTAATCGCTGCCTGGGCGCTTTTGGATAACCGACTTTTCCGATTTGTGTTTAAAAACGGTCAAACATAATGTTCAATTGTGACGTCAAAACCGAGTCAACGCGGTCAATGAGGTCAAATTGATAGAAACAGCGCAAATCTTGCCGAAAATACCCAAAACACACCGTAAAATTGTTTTAATCACTTATAGTAGTATACTTATATTATACTTAGGTATATATTTATATATATATTAGATATATATATTATATTTTTATTACAAGTTTTTTAATCTGTGTCAATTATACCGAAAATCGTCAATAAATACCCAAAAAGATTGCCGCTATTTTGATGATCTGTTTATAACCAATAATCTCGCCTTAAAACCAATTACAAGTTAAATGGAGGTTAAATCGCCCAACTACTGATACACGATCTTGGCAACATTGGTTAATGCCATCTACATCCATGCACCAAGAAGAATGTTATTGGCACACAACAAAAAGTGCTTATTTACCATAAGCATATAATCGTTTTACATTAAAAAATTATAATATCTTAAAAAACAAGTGGAGATATAAGGAATTTTCCATAAACTTTTGGTTATACTTCAATTATGTCAAGAATGAGATAAAGATAATGAGATGTATGAGCATCTCACATTAGCTATCAAGTCTCTTAATGGAACTAACAAATGTTTACAACTAGATGAGTGATTTGGTTTCACAACTATAGGACAACTGGACATGATCCTATGAGAAAACAAACCAATTAATGTCGTTTGACATTGATGTGAATCCTTTATCATCTCACAAAGATGCAAGCAAGATCATTTGACTTTCAGATAAACCAATGTATATAAACTTGACTCAGATAATGTATTTAAATGGGGCAATGATTTGCACACTCGAAAAATTTATTCATACACTCAAAAATATGTGTGTCTTGACATTTATACCCGTAAGTATTTAGTGGAGTGTGCACATATTTAAGGTATAATAGTCATGACACACATATTTTTAAGTGTATGAATAAATTTTTGGAGTGTGCAAATCATTACCCATTTAAATGACATTGTAACTATTTTGTCATAATCTTTGTAAATTGCAGATAATGTTGGTATGAATAGATCGATTTTCTGCCATGTCCTACCTATAGTTTTAAAAAAATAATACAAAAAACTTTCTAAAAAGGTTGTAGAGTATTATCTAAACAAACATAAAATATTATCAACATGTACGTGTTCCCCAAAGGCTTTGTAAATAATATGTACGTTTTTTGCACTACACTTTCTACACATTTAAAGACAATAAATCAAATGAACTGCTTATTGAAATCATTAAAAGGTCTTTAGCATACCTTTACTCAATGTTTAGTTTATGTTTGTATTTCTTAGAGTTACATATTCAAAACTTTCAATTTTTTAAATAATAGAGATGAGAAATGTGAAAAGTAATTCTAGCCATACATGGATACATGCTATGATCATCTCTACCAAGCTGTGACCTTGATACATTTACATGCTATGATCATCTCTACCAAGCTGTGACCTTGATACATTTACGTGCATACTTGATCTTTTCTTTGCCAAGAACACACTTGAGTAAAAATTATGTATATTTTGTTTTTCTCTTGCTCAATCATTAATTTAATTTAATAATTCAAAGGGATCTAAGGCAAGGAGATCCATTATCTCCTTTTCTTTTCATTTTAGCTATGGAAGGATTGCATGTTCTCACCTATAAGGCTGTGACGATGGGTCTTTTCAAAGGTGTTTCCGTTGGTAACGATCGTTTGAATATCTCTCATCTCATTTATGCCGATGATGTAATTTTTCTAGGTGAATGGTCAAGTGCGAACGCTCATAACTTGATCTGTATGCTTCGTTGATTTTACCTTATTTCTGGCCTGAAAATAAATGTTAACAAATGTAATATCTTAGGCATTGGTGTTTCTGATGAAGAGGTTTCTAACATGGCTAATGTCATTGGTTGCGAAGCTGCTAAATTTCCTTTGAAATATCTTGGTGTTCCTGTCGGATGTAACATGGCAAGATGCTCTAACTGGAATGACATTCTTGGAAACCTCGCATGCTTTCTGTTGGAGGTAGGCTTTCACTTATCAAGTCGGTTCTTGGTAATATTCCTACTTATTATATGTCGATTTACCTGATGCCTGTCTATATCCAAAAGAAGTTGGAATCTATGCGTAATAATTTTTTCATTGGTGGAGATTAGAAGAGAAAAAGATGTTTTGGGTGAAATGGAAGAAATGCTTAGCGAACAAAGATTTGGGAGGTCTTGGTATAGGAAGCATTTATGGGCTGAATTTAGGGCTTCTTTTCAAATGGGTTTGGAGATTTTTATGTAACTCTCCTAACTTATGGGTGCGTGTCGTAAAGATCCTTCACGGAGCGAATGGTGGTATTATGGAGGATTCAAATTATAGTTCTTGTTATAGCCCATGGAGTGGTATATTGTCTTCCATAAGACGTCTAAAATCGAAATGCATTTATTTGCTCTCCTTGTGCATTAGGAAGATTGGTAATGGCGCTTCTTGTCGTTTTTGGGATGATATTTGGTGTGGTAACCAACCGTTTAAACTGCAGTTCCCTCGCATATACCAGCTCGAGTCAGTGAAGGATTGTTTCATCGCTCATCGCATAGGAATTTCTGATTGGATTGCTGTTTTTAGAAGGCCTCCGCGAGGAGGTGCGGAGACGTCGCAATTTAATGATCTCCTTTCTTTAATTCAAGATGTTGTTCTTTCGGATTCAAGTGATTCTTGGATGTGGTCGGTTGATGCTTCCAGTGGGTATACGGTTGCCTCTGGTCGTACTTTGATTGACTCCAATATTCTGGACGTTGCCCCTAAGGCCACTCGTTGGAATCGTCTCATTCCTAACAAAGTCAATGTGTTCATTTGGAGGTTGATGCTTAACAAACTCCCTACTAGAGTTAATTTGGATAGGAGAGATATCGATGTAGGCTCGATCTTATGCCCTATTTGCTTGGAGGACATTGAAACCGTTAATCATATCTTCTTCTCTTGTAACATGGCTAAAGATTTATGGTCGATGTTTGCTATATGGTGGGATATTGATATTCCGGTGTGCGCTAACGTTTCGGAGTGGTTTGAGTGGCTCGACGACTTGGCTGTTTCCAACAAGGTTAGATCGTATATTGATGGTGTTGGGGACTCTCTCATGTGGCATATATGGAAGTTCAGAAATGAGTCGATTTTTTCTAGCTCTCTTCCCAAGAAGGCGCTTATATGGGACTCCATTATTTCACATTCGTTCTTGTGGATTTCATCTAGAAATCCAAAGTGTAATTTTTGTTGCGGTTATTGGTTGCAAAATCCTCTTACTTATACTGCTTCCTTGTGATTTTGGTTGCTAGCTTTTGCTTTTTTTTAATAAAATTTGTCGTTCAAAAAATATAAAATATAAATAAACAAGCAAATGAAACACAACAACACTTATAAAACATTCAACAATCCAAGGCAGATATAGTAAAATATTTATAAGTACTGTTTTGAGATAGTTCAAGTAATTGGGAGACACTTTGAGAGGGCATTAAATATTTAGGCCCGATTGACGTTTGACCTGTCATGAGGGTATGCTTTTTGCACAGCAAAAAAATTGGTCATTTAAGTAGAAAACAACCATACATACATCAATGTTTTTGAACCATTGCAACTATATCTAAATTCGAATATTAACTTGTATCTTATCTATTCAAGTTACATTTCACTTTGTTCTAGTCGATTTCGACTGGCCGAGGCTACTGTTAAGAAATAAGGCTGGTTGTAGTGGTAACTAATATATCATCAACATCAATTCAGCGTCACATCAGTTTTTTGCTCCACAACCAACATTACTACTAACACGGTGTAATAAGAACTCGCCGACCAGATCTATACACAGCAAACATCAACCCAAAATATGGCCTTAGACGCGTCGGAAGGAGGAGGTGTTTTAAAAACAATAACAATAAAGGCATGTATAAAACTTTTAGTCTTTTAGACAACATGTTATTCAAATTAAAGACTTGTATTTCACTATTTTGTACACTTAAAGTTGCACTCATAGTTTGGACTTATAACAAATTTTCAAAACATAAAGCAAATGATAAAAGAGTTGATTAGGACATAAAGTTGTTTGATAAGGAGAGATATATGAGATGAAATGATAGGTTTTGTCTTTGTCTCACCCTTTCCCCACAACAAAACTTTTAGTTGATTTGTATTTACTAGTGGGTCCTCTTCTATAGTGGTACTCATGCTCGTTTCTTTTATTATTACGTACAACTTTTAATGCGTAAAGTACAAAAAGGATGACCTCAATTGGTAGTTTAATTCTCGATTTTAGTATAGAGATGTCCTTGTTTGCAACCTTTTTCCTATATTTTTCATTGATATTAAGTTCGTCATCTAAGAATACGAATAATTAAAGTATCAAAGTTTGCTTACATTGTTTTGGATTTAACTCTATACTTCTTTTTGGATGACAAAAATCAAGCAAGACTTTGTCAATTTTGGAAAAAGCTTCTTTTCCAATGACAAGTGAAAAGAGAATATGCATAGAAAACATCAAAAGTTCAAAAATGAAACTTTTCTTATGTGAATCCTATGGTACGATTATGTTATCCATGACATGAGTGGTTACCCTAGGTGCATACACTTGTTAAATGTGGTTTATTTGTTAAGCATCGCATATACTAGATATTCCCACAAATTCACAGTTCATCTAGGAATATCCATCTCCAAATGTCGCCCTTTTTATACAATCACATAATCTAATAAAAACATAAACAAATAGTGGATAATTACATATGGCAACACATAACCAGTAAAATATTACGTATGAAAATATAAATAATTATGTGGTTGGTTTGAATTTTGAAGTGGTCTTGAATTATTTGTTAAGAAGGTTGTGGGCCATGGGTGGGCCCCAGCTAGCATGATTACAAGCCAATATGGCAATCTCAATGATGCATAAAGCCCATCAGAATAATTACTTACTATTTATTTTAGTAATTTTTCAATTTCCTCATCTTGATGTTTATATAAAGTTTTGGCATTTGGGACCATTGGAGTGGTTAGGCGGGGACAAAATTATCTCACTTGCCCTTCAACTTTTATTTTGTGAAGTAGAATTATTCTTTTCACCCATGTACAATCATTCATTTGTTGCGTAATATCAAGATCAGAAAATACTTTCTATGCGTCTATGTTGTTCAATAGAAAGAAGCACTATTTAGATGTCGATATGCTTTTGTCGTACCCGCATAAAGAGGATTAACCAAACAAGACATTGAGTTCAAAAGACTTATTAAATAAGTTATTGTATTATACGACACAAATTAATGTTTGCTTAATTGTTTTAGTAATATCAAAATGATTAATCGAGTACACAAGAATTTGTGTTCAGGTTCCGACAGTAATAAGCATGGACGACTCACACTAGAGAAAATGAAAACAAGAAGGCAAGCTTTGGGGTTGTTTTCGCTACTAAATATGTCACAATTGTGTTTAACAAGTGGTTATTACCCGTGCGTTGCGTCGGACTTTATCTGAAACAATTCAAATAGGTAATGCAAAGATATATATTAAAGTTGAATAGTTTTTATAAAATCGATGTTAGCTAAAATATTACGTTATAGGGTTTATTTTTATTCGCAATTTAAAAACCTCTTCATAGGTTTTTTTTATAAGGAAAAAGAAAAAAATATATGTTACATATTTGATATATGAAGTTTGTTATATAAGAAAATTGTAAATAGCAAAATTCACCAGGTAATTTCCTAGCGTGCCACATTATCTTGAGGCGTTTTGCAATTTTTTTTAACATATACTAAACTTCTAGCTTTTTTTATAAAATCACACGTTAGTAAAAAGTATTTCGATATTTGACAATTTCTTCGCTATTTAAAGACTTTTTCATCCTTTTTAATAAAAAATTACTAAATATTTGTTAGATATTTGATAAATAATGTTTGTTATATAAAAAATTATAATTAGCTAAACGCATATGATAACTTTTGTGATGTGCCACATAATCCCTGGAGGGTTGTAATACCTAAATTTTATATTATATTTCTATTGTTCACTTGAGCTCGAAAATGTGAGGCTGCACACAATGATCGGTTGACCATGTGGGTCGCCTGTAGGTCGCCTCACTGTGGGCTTCCGGTCTTTGAGGTCGGTCGAAGGCAAAAGAGGAGACCCCGTCGTAGTAACGACCAATTCTTTACTCTCATGTATGTCGCAGGAGAAAAAAAACTGATGTGATAGAAAAATTGAAGGTTGTTAAGTCACTAAGTAACCTAAGATACTACGGAGTAGTTATTTGGGGATATCTTTTCTTAAGACGATGAATATGTTCCAAGTTCTATCTATTATAGGTTGTAACAAGAATTCCTTAAAATAGTCCAAATGAGTGAAATGACAGTATGATGTTTGTGAAATTTATGCAGGGATAATAAAACAAATAATGTGGCCATTAATTTATTTTTAAAATAATAATTTAATGAATTTGATGACATAACCAATTGGACAGGCCCTCCGTGAAAAGGATAGATGAGAGTGATACCTCAATTTTCTTTTCCTTATTTGTGTAGTTACTCATACAATTTTTTTTCATTTACATAAACTAGTATTATTCACCCATAAATAAAACACAATTCAAAAAGCATAACTTTTATTATTTTTTTTCATACATTTTATAAAGAGTTAATTGCTAAAATTTTCATGGTGGTTTGCCCAAATTACATGTTTCGTCTTTACGATTTGAAAAATGCAAGCGACGTCTCTGTGGAAAATCTTGGGTTCGATTTCGTCATTGGCTAAATAAAAATGACTAAAATACCCTTATATGTTCTCTTTCAGAATTTCTTATTTATAAGGGTATTTTAGTTATTTCAATTAGTCAAGGACGAAATCAGAACCAAGATTTTCACACAGAAACACCGCTTGCACTTTCCCAGAACCTTAAGATCGAAAACATGCAATTTGGTCAATCACAAGAACGTTTTTAGCAATTTACTCTTTTGCACGTAGTGGTGCGCCATGGCTCAATCTCGCGCCATAGCTTGGCACGAACCCATGACACGACCACTCCCTTATATGGAATATGGAATGGCGCCATCTATTCGCGTGAAAAACCGATATGGCAACTGATTCCCATCCATGAACCACTTTCGAAACCTGTCCACTTGGATTCTAGGCTACATAACTTACCCATCACGCACATCTCCTCAAACATTGATTTCGTTTATTGGCTTCACTTTGTTTTAGTTTGGTGTATATTTTTTTGTTTAAGAGAGTGTTTGAGATCGCTTATTTCTCCAGCTTTTGCTTTATTTTATAATAGAACTTCTATTTAATAACAAACACTTGAAGTTGAATATAGATATCAAGGAATGACTTTCATCCCTATTGTATTTGTTTGGTTGATGGGTTTATACTTTGGTAAATGAGGTATGAAATGAAGTTTAAATAAGGGATAAAACCTAATTACTATGTGTTATATCTTACCTCATATACCAAAAAACCTAATTACCACTTAGATTATTTTTTTAAAATATAAACGCGCTAGGTGTTTTGAAAACATCTGATAAATAGTCAACATAAAAATCACTGTATGAGTCAACCCTACTCTCGCTACTTTCCTATCCTTATCCAAATCTGAACCACATAATACAACCCTACTCTCACGACTTTTCATTCTCAAAATGTTGGGTTTATCCCACTTTGGTATGAGTTTTAGGTTGACAAGACTTAAGAGGGCTCGGTATCATAACGTCGTGGGGGCGATTTCAACGCCGTTCCCGGCGTTATGACACCGATTTGTCAAAATATGCAACGGCGTTGGTGGCCGTGTTAACACCACCACGCCACAACGCCCAAGTTTATAAATTTTTTTCACTTTGCCCCCCCTCCAATAACGGATACTTTTCAAAATTTGAATTTTTTTTATTATTTTTTTCAATACCCACTTTAATTTTTTTAACTAACACATTTAAATTTCATTAAAAATAAAAACCATTACATAAAAATAATAAAAAACATTACATGATAATAAAAAACATTACATAAATGATAAAAAAAACATTACATTATAATAAAAAAAACATTACATAATAATGTTAAGGTTAACCACTGCCACTTGTAGGAACCGTATCCTTACGGAAAACCTTAACCACATTTCTCATTGTAATGTTAAGATAATGCTTTGATGGTTTAGGAGTAAAAACTGAGACATTAGCAAGTATTATAGCAGCTCCTACAGTAATATCTTTTCCATAACCACCATCACCAATGATTTTGTGATGTATTGTTCCAGGTATTGTACCTGAAAGATCTTTCATAGTCACATTGAGATCACCAATGTCATTTGGTGAACAAGACTTGACTATTGCAACAACTTCATCAAGTTTTTCCTTTTTCAGAAAGTTTTTGATGTCCCCCAAACACTCAGTTACAATGCCACCAGTAGCAGTAACATAGCTAGTGGCGCTAACCCACGCACCACTCTTAAAATCATCATCCTCACCCACATCCTCAACAACTTTCTGCATATATTCTTGTGTCGACATTAAAGCCCCATCCGAATCAAGAATAAAAACCTTTTCTTTAAGCATCTTGGCCTGCTGAACAATACCCGCAGGACCAAGTATTATCCTAACTGGATTTGGGGTTGAGGAAGATGGTTCAACACGTGTGCTACTAGAGAGCTGAACAATACCCGCATGAGCGGGTATTATCCTAAATGGATTTGGGGTTAAGGGAGATGGTTCAACAAGTGTGCTACTAGAGGAACGCAGAACGGGTGTTAAATGGAGATCGGAATCATCTATATCAAGACCGAATTCTCATGGATCATTTTCGTTATTGAAATTGGAAGCCATTTGAGAGAGTTGGATATGAAGTTGTGTGAGAAAATGAGGAGATGGTGAGGGGTATTTATAACGGAAAATTTTGAAAATTTAAAAGTGTTGGATAAAAAGTAGCCGTTAGAATAGTAGCCGTTGGAACAACAATACTTTATTTAAAACATTACATTTAAAACAACAAAATTAAAATAGTTTCTAGATTATTAATCTGACTCGTAATCTGAATCAAATTTCCTCCCAAATTCCAACATGAATTCCTCATCTTTAGCTTGTTTTTGCCTAATTTTCTCATCTCGTTCTTTTTCATCCCTTGCTTGTTCTTTTAATGTTTCTTTTAAAGCTTCTTCATCTAGATGTAGCTGATGTAGCTCTTTCTCAGTAAGATATACATCACACAACTCATGACGAACCACCTATATGGGTTTGTGAGCGGTAGTTGTATTTTTCTACTAGCCAAGCTAATTTAGCATTCATTTGTTTTTTTTATTTTTGCCGCATTTTCATACATAGAAAGATTCAGGTCGTAGTCTTTATCAGATCATTCTTTTAAGAAAGCGTCGATCAAAGCACTACTCTCTTGTGGAATGTCATTACATTTCTTGTATGCTTTTCTAATATCGTCTTTGGTCGTGGCATTGTCAAATTGCAAGGCTAAATCCAGAATCGCTTTCTGACAAATCATATCTTCGTCAATTAGTTTTTGAACCAAAGCTTCAACTTCATCGTCAGTATGTGGAAGCGAACAAGCCATTTAAAAAGTTGATATGAGAAAATGAGGAGATGGTGATGGGTATTTATAACGGAAAAATTTTAAAATTTGAGAGACTTGATTAAAAAGTAGCTGTTGGAAAATTTTAAAATTTGAGAGAGTTGGAAAATTTTAAAATTTTGAGAGTTTTGGATAAAAAGTTTTGTAATGTGTAATATAAATATTTTAGTTTGTTTAAGGGGGTGTTATGAAAAATTAAAAGTGGAGCTCAAAAAGTGGTGTTAAAGTAGTGTTATGGTTACCTGGTTTTTTTTGGTGTTGATGTTATGGTGTTAAAGCTGACGTGGCACCCAAAAAGTGTTGTTATGGTGTTATGACACCTAGGGCCCTAAGACATTTGTTTGATTGCTTTTTTTTTTACAAAAAGAATGGGTATTGGATTTGATTATTGAAAGCCAAGTAAGTAGCCACCATTTGCTTGGTTTTTGTATTTTATGTGAGCCCTTCTCAATAAATAAAATGCATCTCTCTACACTTACTATATAATAATATATTTTATTGAAACATCTAATTATAAAAGGGGTAGTTTATACATACCCCCTAAAAAGCCATTCGTACTCCTCTTGTTTGATTTTTTTTAATAATTTTGTTTATATTATAAAACTGTGAAACTAAAAGTGCGGAATAAAAATTATAAAGTTTAACGAGTCAAAAGTATGAAACTAACAAAAAATACGGAACAGAAACTGATAAAAAACTGTGTTCTACTGTAAACAGGAGGGTCAAAAAGAATCTTTAGTACTTTTTTAGTACTTTCTCGTGAGCCAGGGGTACCAATAGTAGTACTCATTATAAAAAAATAACTTTTTTATTAAATAATATTAATTTATCTCTTCAATCATTTTATCAAACCTATACTAAATCCAAATCCTATCACATATCCAAATCCAATTCTAAACCCACATGCATACCAAACGGGCTCTTAATCTATTGGATTAAATACACATATATTAATCAACGACTTTTGTTTATCCACGTATTAAAGTAGCGCGTTTCATATATTAATCTATTGATAGTTTATTGGATATAAAGTTGAAGGAAGAGAATGAGTGGGTAAAGTGCATTAAATTTGTATTTAATTTATTCAAGAGTTGTTGGAGGTGTACTATACACTAAGAAAGGTGATGAAACATGCATTGAATACAATGACAAATATGGTTGGGGTGTATAAATATGATGCGTATGGAATAAATGAATTTATTAAAGCATGGGGGCGTGAGATAAAACTAAAACAGGCCAGGTTCATTTTGGTAAGATACTAAAAAGAGTCTCTTTTGGTAAATGAGGTATGAAATGAGTTCATATTGGTAATTAGGTTTTTTATGTTTCTTTATCTGTGCAATAAGCAGTTGAATATTTAAATGTGCAAATAAAAATAAGAGTGTGACGATCAACTCTTTTTACAAAATTTAGTTTTAGTTTTGACTTGTCTAACTTTATAGTTTCACATTTTTTTGATAGTTTATTTTTTCACTTTATTAACATAACAAGAAAAGGTTTTTTTATGCTTTTTTATATTTTACTAATTTTTACTTATCAAATTTATATATTTTATCTGTTTTTTTATTTCCCAGTTTTATAATGAAAACAAAATTATTAAAATAAAAATTAATATAATAAAGCCGATATTGCTTGCACTTTATGGGTACCAATAACTAACCTCAACCCATTCTGATCGGGTCATCTTAGTATTAGCATTAGTTGTAGTCACCAAACCCAAAAGGCCAAAACTAAAGAATGTTGTCACTTCATGCCACATCATTGTCTTCTTTCATTTTCTGTTGGATCAATTTAATGCCCAATAATCTTTAAAGATTTGGATAGAAAAAAGTGTTTAAAGAGACCCTGACCCAACACAAGTCACTCAACGAATAGAACATTCATTGAGTTATCTTTAGTGTTCAACCGAGTCTAAGAAGAAAAAACACACCGCTCCCTAAAGCGAACTCAAAGTTTATGTTTTAAGAGAGAAGACTTTGTACTATGTGTAAAAATGGTCCTTTTCTACTTTTACAAACTCAACTTTTAAGCATACAATTATGTTTTAGTCATCTCAATTATCTGTTTGTTATTTGTTTAACTGAATATTTCAAAATGCATACTACATATCGATTCATATCTAGTTATCAACTCCTTTAAAGTAATTTGAACCTTATACTCTAGAAATTTGCTTTTGTGTACGGTCTTGTTCCCTAGAAGTTATACAAATTAAACTTACAAATCATAAATATGTTTGTTGTATACTGCGTTATCCACAAATATAACACATCCAAAAACATAGATTTATTCTTTTACCATAAATTCGTTAACATCGCGAGTAAAAAGTTGAAGAGAAGCTCATATGAGTCAAATTATAGTATCTTTTACATATCATGTTCAAATACCTAGCCTGAAAATGGAAATAGAAATGAAACAGCAGAGGAAGTGATATGGTAAAGACGTGAAGTGATCCTGGTTCATGACACCAGTCCATTAATCACCTTTGCTACCAAATCTTTATTCTGCCTAAAAGAAGTCTTAAATTCTTTTTCCATGTTGAGAATGCTCCAAAATGCTTTGGGATTTGATTGCTTCCTCTGTTTTATCCTGCAATGTATATATAAAGCTTAAGCACAAAACATTTCCAATTAACTAAAACAAAAATATATACTAAACGAAAACTTATACTACTAGATTAGAAAGCACATATTGAAAAAAAGATTCTGCACAACTCTAATAAGTTTGTGATTCTCATCAGATCCCTAAACGCAAGACTATATTCCTCAAGTAAAAGACAAATACTAAGGATGTTACATGACATGACTGAACATGTTATATTCAAATCTAGCTAATAACATGAAATAGTTCCTTAGACTTGAGGAAACATCTCCACCGTATATACTTATAAACACAAAAAATTGTGGCTTTGGGACAATGCATATATATTTCCTTGATTGACTTCAGAAACTATGTGCTCGCCAAAATTATGCATTTATGCCGTATTAAATTTCAAAATGCAGAGTCCAAATTTATACCTTGAATAGCTGGATAAAAAATACAGGAAACAAACTAAGAATGCATACCTGCTTATATTATTCAACATTCAGTTGAATGAGACGATCTTCATGAAGTTACCAATTTTATCTTCTTCTACCAATTTTAGTTTCACATTGGGGATATTAATCCAATGCAATGATGTTTCCGTGTCACAAACCACTTCCAGTGGACCCTTGACTGATGATGGCAGCTCATGCAGCCCTGTGCACCCTCTCATATAAACTATTTGCAAAGAACCCAACTCACCAACCTCCACTGGCAACTCACTCAGATGTATACAGTCGGATATATCGATGATGCTTAATTTCTGAAGGTTTCTGATTGTCTTTGGTAATGCAGCGAGATTTGAGCAAGATGCTAGCCGCAAAACATCCAAATTTGGGAAGTTCCCAAATTCCTCAGAAAGTGAAGTAAGCTCGTGGCAATTGGTGATGCAGAGTTTCCTCAGGGGAAGTAGATTGCATAACATTACAGGAAATGTAACTAAATCATCACAAGAGTCGATATCCAACTCCAAAAGGCTTGGCAACTTGTTGGGGATCCCATCAGCGTATTCCTTAAAACTGTCCCCTATTTTGCACATGATCAAGGACAATTTCTGCAAGTTTTTCAACTCAAGTATCGATGTACTAGTTGAAGATATCGAAACATGATCCAACCTGATGCTAGTAAGGCTTGACAAATATTGAGGTGGCGGAAAGTTCTCGATCTCTGAGAAGTAATACCCGTAATTTGTGATGATTAGTACCTTTAACTTCTTTATGTATTGTATAAATCTTGGCAATGGATGCATCGTTGACAGAAAGTTCATTACAAGCACTTCCACTTTCGAGGCTTGCACGTCGTTCCATTTGACCGAGAAATTATTTTCATCTGTCATTAGTAGCATACATAATAGGATTTAAAGTATATATGATACGTTTAATTATGATTCTGTACATCTTTAAACATTAGGAATCGAGTCAAACCTGTGGAAATTGATACGAGACGTGCGTTGATAGCATGTGGCACTTCAGTAAGATCTTTTCCATGTGGTTTTATAATCAACCGCTCTCTTTCTTCTTCTGGTTCTTTACTGCTCAAACGAATAGCTAGTGTTCTCATCAAGTCATGTTGCATAACAACTTTCTCCTCACAATTGTTGGCGATCACAGGTGAGTTTTTTCTGCAATTAAATGTAGAATGTAAGATCAAATAAGCGCTTATTCTATAGACATGCAGGTATATTAGGAAATTCTATCAATTGTTTTTTTTTAAAAGATGAGGGTACCATCAATTTTTCCTTAATAACAGTAGTATAGATTCTACAAGATACGAAAAAAGGTAACTGATCCTCTAGCTTGCAGACCCACTGACCGGTCTTTCAAACACGATGGGAGGGTTAAATCGCGTAACACCATGTTAAATACATAGTTGAGGTTAGTAAAGACTATACAAATTCGGAAAGAGAAATGGCATTGTTTAAACAATGTAATAAGGCTCTCAAACTGTTTGAAAAGTTCAATTTATTTCTTTACCACAGGGGACATCAGAAGTCAAGTACCTTATTGGCAACAGGGTAGCTAGGTGTTTGTAGGAGAGCTCGGAGAGTTGGTTTATGGTATCTAACCCCCCTTCATCATGCTTGTATAAATGGACCCACATGTCCATTAGCATTGTAGCCGCGATCTTCTGATCTTCAGGAAATAATCCCAAGTCCAAGTAGCATTGCTTTGATCTTTCCTCAAGCACCTCTAAACTCTTTGATAGACAAAGCAACGTATCATTGTCTAAATCTAAAACAGATTGCTTCCGTTCAGACAAATTTTTCAACATGCCATGCCAACTTGAGATATTTTTGCCGTTTAGCAAACCACCAATTACACTAAGGGTCAGCGGATGATTTTTGCAACACACCACCAACTACAAAACGACATTCACTGTGCTTAGCAATAATTTTTAAAATTTAAACAAAATTAAAACAGCCCAAAATAAAAGAAAAGTAGCAATATATTTTGCCGAGACAGGAATATGAATCATGCAGAATTCAAGAGAAGGTTTCATGGTACCTTGTCAACAAGACCATTTGGTATATCATCATTATCATCAAGTCCAAATTCCGAAAATGCCGAGTGACAAAATAGATTATTGGCATCTTCATCGCTTAGAAGTTTCAACTGATATGTCTTGAATTTTGGAAAGGTGATCCTAGACGTAACAAGAATCGTGTATCCACGTAACTTGAACTTGAAGCGCTTAATAATGGAATCAGACCATACATCATCCAGTACTAATAGTTTTTCAGATTTATTGCCACCCAAAAAAGTCCCCCATTTTCTAATTGCGTCATCATCGTTAACAAAATCAAGTCGCTGACCACCGTGATTGGCTTCAAGTAAATTTTTGATGACCATCTTTAAATTGGGCGTCTCTGAGATGGTAGCGAAGTAGATGCTTTTGAATTTTCCTGTATAAACAACAGCACCATTATAAATAATGGAACGATTTGAAAACGAGTATATGTTATGATACCAACTTCAAACCTCCTTAAATTATTAAGATGTCACACAACTACCAAGTGAGTACACAAAGTTTATACCCTCACATATTAGTAACTTCAAGTTTCGACTGCAACAACACCTTGGATCAAACAATTTTATTCAAGAATATATCACACATAATGGCAAATACAATTCATCTCATAGCTAAGATTGCATTAATAAAATTCTCCGTACCCAAAAGAATAAGAGGAATGCTACATTTACATAATACTTGCAAAAAGAAATCCACACAAAGATGTGTCAATCAATTATAAGTAGTGAAAATAAGAAAGAGAAAATATAGTAAAACATAATTGGTCCATCACATTTGACATATCATTGTGTGGAAATTTGTTTGTAAAAATTATGTGAGTGTAACATTTTCTCAAAAGATAATAAGGCTTGTCTAGCTATGACTTTTGTTGTCAATTTCACATATGTGAATAACTAACTATAGTTGCTGTAAGCAACAGTCATAATTTAATTGAAGTCATTTAGAGTTAATTAACATCTAAAAAACATTGAAGGCAAACTCAGACACCCTAAACTATATATCCACACTATGCCAAAGGCCATTTGGTACTAGTCGCAGAGAGACTATGCAACTCTAATCAATTTGAATGTGTATATTTATAAAAAAAACTCATTGAGTTTAATTTGAGTTCTCATAAACTTATACAATAATCAAATATGACTATGTAGTCAATTCCTATGAGTAGTCGGCATAACGAACAAGTATGGTAAAGGGTTAATTTGAATACCTTGAATATCAGGATCTCCACAAAGCTTAGTGACCAAAGTCGTCTTTCCACAACCTCCTCCTGCCGAAACAACTACAACCGAACAATCATCAACCGCGGAATCCTTAAGCACCATCTTTTTCAATTCCTTAACTCGATCCCCAAATCCTATAACAAAACCAGGAAGCAAAGGAACTTTAGATTGCCAACCACTCAAACTCCCTTTATCCCCCATTATCTGTTGCAAATCTTTCAGAATCACCAACGCTTCCTTCATATCCCTAGCCTGTTGCAACTGAACATTAATTTGACAGAATTTCAACAATGACGCATTCAGATTGTCTAACTTACGCGCGTGCTTGTATTTCTTATAATAATTCCCTTTTACACGCTCACATTCTCTAATAATTGCCTCTGCACCTTGCAACTGAGTTACAAACATATCTTTCTCCTCTCGTGATCCATCTAGTTGTTCTATAAGTTTCTCGATGTCATGGATGAACGGTTTTATTCTAGTTAAGGTTTCTTGTATTTCAAGGAGGTTAGACTTAAACTGTGAGGTTTTCTTGATGACATGTATTATGGCACTTGTTAACTGAGAAAGAATTTCCCCTAGCCCAGCTCCTACAGCACCTCCTATCAAAACTGCTCCAGCCATTAATTAACAAGAGCAACTTTAATTTCCGTATATATAGAAAATGAAGATAGGTTCACATTGGAATTTTGATTGCAGAATAAATTCCACGCGTTTGTTTATAAGGAGTTAATGGAACTTTATGTGGAAAATTACAAAAAACTGCTTAGAAGCTTCCCTTGTTTTTCCTTATACTATAAGCTTATTTGTGAGTTTATTTGGTTTATAGTTTATTTCATATGAGCTTACTTTTTTTAATAAAATTATCGAAAGGTGATTTTTTTTCAAAAGGAGTTAGTAAGCAAAGGTTATATTTCTTCGTAATATCCAAGGAATGATCCACTATCTATTTGACACAAGTCATGGTTGAGCATATTTTCACTTTTTATTGAGCAAAAGTAAGCAAGTTGTATCACTATCGACATTCGAGCAATGTTAGTCGTGCAACATCAATCAATTGAGCAATATCAAACCGGGTACTATTTTTTTAAAAGTTTGCACGTGTCAGGATTTTAAGTTGATCGTGCAATAGCACGAGCAAAGTGCACGAAATTCATAGCATTTTTAGAACATAAAAAAGGATCATTTTATTAAACTTTCTTACAAAAAATATTTCGTTTAGCATTTTTTTCTTCTTCTGATCTTTTGGTTTATAATCTTGTTTTCTATATTTTAGATTATAATAAGTTAATAAGCTTATTCCAAGTTCATAAATATTATTTATCGTCATTTGATTCTTACAATTTATAAGTTCTCGAAAAGATAGACCAAACAAAATAACAAGCTTTAAACAAATATCTCTCAGAAGTCAATGCCAGAAAAGTCGTCCCTAATAAGTAGTTGACTACTAATAAAGTCTTCTATATAGGGTATGTTTGGCGACACGTAACAGTAGCAGTAAGTAGTAGCAGTAGCAGTAGCAGTCTGCAGGAGCAGTTAGCAAGAGTAAGCAGTAGTTGTTTGTTTAAAAAAGGTGTTTGGTAACGTAGCTGTAAGCTGTAATTAGAAAGTGTAAAATTACAAAAAGGGCATATAACCAAATTAAAGAAATTATAAATTTTATATTTGAGGGTATAAATGTAATTTTATAACAAACTGCTAGGAGCAGTTCTGAAATGCTTCTTCAAGAAGCATTTGAGATTGGGGGGTAAACAATATTCAAATGCTTGTTGAGGTGTTGTCAAACAAGCTTTTCATCTACATTGCTTACCGCTTGTCGCTCTTAAACGCTCCAAAACGCTTGTTGCCAAACACAACCATAGTTTCGAAGTGTTTGTTCGTTACACTTGTACTTCTATAACTTTTTTTTGACGTATTAACCACTTTATTCCAGTGAGGAATTATTCAAAGTCTTCTATATAGTTTCGAGGTGTTTTGTTTGTTACACTTGCACTTTTTTTTCTTTTAAAAATTACTCTCTTAAAACCTTAATCGTTAAGCGACAAAAAATACGATATTGCGACGAACATTAAATTAACTTTCTATAGACTGATACCTTGATATACTTTCGGCAAACTTCTTTTTTGTTTTTCTTTACGTTTTTTCGTTGTTGAAACTTGCATGAAAAATCTTTATGTGATTACACACTAATTTGAATATTCGATAGATATGAAATATGATATAAATTTATAAAGATTTTCATATTTTGTGCCGTCTTAAGCCACACTTTGAAAACGCAAAGGCTTCGTCATGGCCGCTAAGACATGATGCTTGATCATGCCGTCACGCCATGCCTCACGCTATTTTATAAACTTGCTTAACCTTGCTTATGACTCTTTGTAACTGTATAGACATAACTCTAGTTTCTGTAAAGTACTGGTTAAGTTGTATCAAACAATATCAAATCAATACCAAGAACACCAAGATTTGCACTCAACCAACCTCCTCACGTGCTCTTTTATTACCAATGAATATACAAGAAGACTACTCCCCAATAAGGTTATAGTCAAACGATTACAAAAAACAATGATCAATCCCCACTAGGTGGATCTTGATCTAAACCTCACTACAAATACACTCAAACACTCAGAAATAAGAACAAGGTTGAATAAAGAGATCAACTTTGATGAAACTATAACCAAGACTCTCAATATCTGAATGATATTGAAGAATACAAAGACTTCGTGATTACACGATTAAACTGAAAGAAACCAAGAGATGAAAACAAGACAGACTGAATAATAAACCCTAAGGAGATAACTTTGCTTATATAGAAGCAGCAGTTTCACTTAGGACCTCCAGGATATAAACATGACACTTCAGGCTACAAACTTCTCAACCAAGAAAGGAACTTTAAACACTTGACATAACAAGTCCCTGAACTTCTCAATATTATTTAACATCCTCCCTCAGTCTGATTAGTTTGAATCTTTCTTTACTTCCTTCTTTGAAGCTTGAGCTTTCCTCCCTGAAACTTTACCTACAATCTCTCCTGCAAAAAGTCCAACAAACCAAGATTTCTGCAACACAATTTATGCTGAACCACACCAAGACACTTAGTAAACACATCTGCAGTTTGAAGATTTGAACTCACTTTCACAGTCTTAATAACACCAGCTAACACTTTTTCTCTAACAAAGTGAACATCAAGCTCAAAATGCTTTGTTCTTTCATGGAACACAGGGTTAGCAGCAATTTGAATTGCTGATGAATTGTCACAACACAATTCAACTGGATACAAACCCTTTAAGCCAATACTGTGTAACATATTCCCCAACCATACAACTTCACAAGAAGCAGAAGACATACTTCTATATTCTGCTTCTGATGAACTCTTAGATATTGTAGCTTGTTTTTTACTTTTCCAGGACACAAGAGTTTTTCCCAGAAATACACAGAAACCAGTAACAGATTTTCTAGTTTTAGGACATTTGGCCCAGTCTGCATTGGCATATGCTTTTAGCTTTAAATCTTGATTTTTATAAAATTGAACTCCACAACCAGGAGAACCCTTAAGATATCTAAGAACTCTTAATGCATCTTTAAAATGAGATTGTAATGGACTATGCATATGCTGACTAAGACAATGAACATCATAACTAATATCAGGTCTGGTATTAGTTAAGTAAATCAATTTTCCCACAAGTTTTTGATAAGTTGTAAAATCAGAAAGATATTTGTCATTTTCAGTTTCATCACAACTTAAAATAGTATTCTCAGGCAAAGGAATATCAACAGGCCTAGCAGCCAACAAACCATACTCATGCAATAACTCCATACAGTATTTTCTTTGAGTCATACACAGACCCAAATCATTTTCAATAACCTCAATACCCAAGAAGTACTTAAGAGACCCTAAGTCTTTGCTCAAAAACTTAGTACTTAAGAACAACTTAAACTCATTAATCCCATCAATATCACTTCCAGTGATTACAATATCATCAACATACACAAGCAGAGCAATAAACATACCACTTCTATGCTTAGTGTACAAAGAATAGTCAAATTTAGATTGCTCAAAGCCATGCTCAGCCAAGGCAGTGGTAAGCTTAGCATTCCATTGCCTTGGAGCTTGCTTTAAACCATACAAAGACTTATTGAGTTTGCAAACTTTAGACTTATCAACATTATTATATCCATCAGGTAAAGTCACATAAACATCTTCAACAAGATCACCATAAAGAAAGGCATTATTAACATCCAATTGATATAATGGCCATTTATTAACAACAACAATACTAATTAAACATCTGACAGTGACCATTTTCACAACAGGACTAAATGTTTCATCATAATCAAATCCTTCCTTTTGACTAAAACCTTTAGCAACAAGCCTAGCTTTATATCTTTCAATATCACCAGAAGCTTTATACTTAATTTTCCATATCCATTTACTACCTATAGGTTTTCTACCAACAGGTAAATCACAAATAGTCCAAGTATTGTTTCTATTAAGAGCTTCAATCTCATTATTCATAGCTTCAACCTAATTAGGATCAGACAAAGCTTCAGCTAAATAAGTAGGTTCAACAGATTTATTTAAAGAAACAACAAAGCACAAGTTGACACTACTTAATCTAGAATAGCTCACATATTTTTCAATTCCATATTTCACATTAGAACTAAGAATGTAATCATTAAATCTAACAGGAGGCTTAGATTGCCTTTCAGATCTTCTTATTACAGGTGTCTGCACATCATCCCTGTTTTGAGTTGGACTAGACTGACTAATATTTTGAACATTGCCCTCAGACCAGTTTTGGTCATCTATTTGGGTTGCAGTAAGCATATCACTCTGATTTTTACCTTGTGCAGAATCATGCATATCAGAGTGTGGCAAACTACCTTCCACATTAGATGGATCTCTCCCATCATCATTGGGACTTTGAGGTTTTAGATTATCAAAAAATTGCAAGTGATCAACTTCACTTGTGTTCTCCACATCAGTTGAATCACAGGTTTTTTGTTTGAAAGGAAATACAGTCTCATAAAACTTTACATCTCTAGAATAGAAAACATTTCTAGTATCAAGACTTAGCAACTTATAAGCTTTTTTATTAGAAGAATAACCAATAAGAACACACTTCTCAGATCTGAAAGACATTTTATCATGATTGTTTAAAATAGTGGAAAAACAAAGACACCCAAAAGACCTCAAGTGGGAAAGATTAGGTTTTTTTATTGTAAACCAACTCATATGGAGACTTTCCATTTAAGACAGATGATGGCAGCCTGTTTATAAGATAAACTGCAGTTAGAACACAATCAGACCAAAACCTAAGAGGAATCCCCCCCTGAAACATTAGACTCCTTGCAACATTAAGCAAGTGTCTATGTTTCCTTTCAGCAATCCCATTTTGCTGAGGAGTATGAGAACAAGAGGTCTGATGAAATATACCCAATTCAGAAAACATATCAAACATTTTCTTATTAACAAACTCAGTTCCATTATCAGATCTTACAGTCTTAATTTTTATATTAAATTGATTATGAATCAGGTTTATAAAAGATACAAAAACATCAAAAACCTCATCCTTAGTTTTTACTAAGTATACCCATACAACCCTGGAATAGTCATCAACTATAGTCAAGAAGTTTCTATAACCTTCTCTGCTATGAACTCTATAAGGACCCCACAAATCTAGATGAACAAGTTCACCTAAAGTTTTAGATTTGTGATCAGACAAAGGGAAAGGTTCCCTTGTTTGTTTAGCCCTTTGACAGATTTCACAAACAGGCACAGAAGTATTATCAGACATATTAAGGTCTTTTTTTAGCACAGACAAAACTTGGTCAGCTGGATGACCAAGCCTATTATGCCACAACAGTTTAGAAACATGAAAATTCATAACCATATTAGACTGACCTATACAATTAGATTTGTTTACATTAAATAGGTATAGGCCACCTGATTCACTACCAGTCCCCAGAATTCTCTCCCTTTTCAAGTCCTGAATATAACATTTATTTTCATCAAAACCAACAAACATCTGGCTATCTCTTATGAGCTTATTCACAGAAAGCAGACTAACACAATATCCAGGAACAACAAGAACATCATACAACATCACATTATTAGCCAATTTTAAGTTTCCAACATGACTGATAACAGCAAGAGTACCATTGGGATGACCAACAGTAATTTTAAGATCAGATATATCAACAACATTAACTATACCAGTTATAGACCTAGTTAAGTGTTGGTTAGCCCCAGAGTCAATAATCCACCCCAAAGTAATAGTGGTCATAGACAGACTAGAATTAGAGAAAAAATATCTAGAAAAATTAATATTAAACCAGACATTCCATTAAAGAATGAAGCCCTACCTGCCATATTGGCATATATGCTTCCAATAGACTTATCATTGATCAGATTGAGGAGCTTTTGAATCTGCTCAGAAGTAAAACCAAAAGACAGACTAGAAGAAGAGGGTTTATCACTCATTTTAACATCAGAATTAGCATTAAAAGATTGTTTTCCAGTATTAGAATTAGAATTGACATTTATTTTAAAGCCTTGTGGAAATCCAACAATCTCAAAACACCTATCAATAGTATGACCAATTTTACCATAATGTTTGCAATTTAAGTTTGGATTAGGTCCTCTATTGACATTACTTGAAGTACCTCTGGTGAAGTTATTACCATTATTGTTAAATTGTTTCTTATTATTGTTAAAAGTTTTAGCAACAAAAGAAGTAGCATTCTGCTTAGACTCAGCTCCACCAGAGGACTCAGGAATCCATCTATGGCATTCTTTCCTAGAAACCACATTATAATTATCCTTCACTTCAGGAAGGGGATCTCTTGTTAAAAGAGAACTCCTAAATAACAATCATCAAGGCCCATTAGAAATTGCATCAACTTCATGAGTTGTTGATGCAACCCTAATTCCTTACTGGCATCACAACCACATTTAACTTTACAGACACACTTAGGTAGTTTAGTCAGAGCATCAAATTCCCTCCATAAGGAGTGTAGTCTATGATAGTAATCATCAACTGAACTACAACCTTGTTTAATAGAATTTATCTTTTGAAGCAAATTATACACAAAAGAACCATCAATTTTATTATATGTTTCTCTTAATTCTTTCCACAAAAAGCCAAATTTTTCAGAAATACACCAACCATATAAACATCTGAAAAACAACATTCATAAATCCAAGTTAAAACAATGTAAAAACATGCATCTATCCTATTGGGCAGATAAAACTTCACTAGTAGCATAAGATTCTTTCAAACAAGATCCATCAAAAAAACCATACTTATTCCTAGCTTGCAAGGCTAATTTCACAGCACCAGACCAAATTCTATAATTCTCATAACAAGCAATTTAAAAGGAATAATAACAAATACTATTATCACTATTTCTGAACTTCAAAGGATTTACCACATCAAAATATTAATAGAATCAACAACAGAAGAACTACTAGGACTAGGACCAACCATGATGACAAGATAGACAAATAGCCAAGAAAAACAACAAACAGATAATCAAGACAAATAGACACAAATTAAAACAATAAAAGAGAAAGGGAAGAAAAAAAGTTCCTAGGCTTCCTTACCACTCAAAGTGGTAGGTCAAGGGCAGAATAAGACACAAAAAATCAATAAGACAGCAATAAAGAACAAGGAAAAATAAAAAAAAGGTGTTACAGAGCTTAAATGGCAGGGAAAGACAGATATTCACTCTCTTATTGATTCACTTAGTAAAGAAGAGAAAGAATACTCCAGAATTAGCAACCAACAACCAAGAATAGAAAAAACCCCAAATCCACAAACACAAGTGAAAAAAGAAAGATGTCATCAAAAAAAAAGAAAACAAGAGAAGCATAAAGAATAAACCGCAGCAAAACTACAAACGCACAAAATCCACCAACAAACGATAAACGAACCAACCCAAATCACCCCCACCTCCCACCCCTTACCTCACCCCCCCCCCCACATGCCCCCCAACCAACAAAAATGTATCCAGAAAACCCACATAAAAACAAATATCGCGCATATAAACCAACCACAACACCACTACCAAAAATCCAACAACCAGCCTTAACAAAATAACGACTCCTCAATAATGCAACACCCAAAAACCCCAATTTCTCAAAACCAAACGAGAGCACTAAAACACTATTCTAAAGCAACTGGCTCTGATACCATGTAAACAATATCAAATCAAACTCAATAACACCCAAATCTGCACTCAACCAACCTCCCCTTTAGTGCTATTATTATTCAAAAGTATTACAAGAAGACTACTCCTCAACTGAGTTATAGCCAAACGATTACAAAAGACAATGATCAATCCTCAAAAAATCGATGTTTTTTCAAAAATTAACATTATATAGAAAAAATCCATAGGTATCACGGGCACCCACGAGACCCCTCCCAGCTTCGTCCCTAACCCTAATCAAGACTATCAATATCAAGAAGATATTGATGAATACTAAGACAGCGTGATTACACGAATACACAGAGAGAAAACAAGAGATGAAAACGAGGCAGACTGAATGAATGAAACATTAAGTGAGGTAACTTAGCTTATATAGGCAAAAGTTACACTTAGGTCCTTTAAGTCTTGAACTTGTCACTTCAGGCTAAAAACTTCTCAATCAGCTTAGGAACAATGAACACTTGACAGAACTAGTCCTTGAACTTCTCAACATCGTTTAACAATTAATACACTCATATGCAAACTCATCTTAAAAACTATAAGATTTGGCAACTCCATGACACCGCCATCACCACGATAATGAATATGTCGTCGCCATCATTTATGCACCAGCAACATACTTTTATTCGAACACACCTCATCATCATCAAACGCATCTAGAACAATTTCAAGATTTTACCTTTCTCGTTAGATCGAGATTCGGGTTTCAAGTCACATCCTGTGTTTTAATTATTTTGTAAGATTCATGTTTGGGCTCTAGTTCTAGTGTTAAATCTTTAAAACGGGATCTTTGAGTTTTATTTGAGTTTTATTTTTGGAAAGATCACGTTTTAAAGATTTAGTGCAAGTGTTTGTGTTAGAGTGTGTTTGATGTAGATTTTGTGTTAGTATTAGTATGAATATTAGTCGATAGTTTAGGGGTCTAAGTGTTAGTCAGATGTATAGTTTTTAGGCCCTTGTTTATAGTCAAATAGAAGATGAAGTCGTCCATGCATAATAAAATGCATAGATGTCTTTCTATGTAAAAAGCAGTACTACGGTTTCATTCTCCTTTGTAGCACCGACACTAGTTCGTTGTTTTAGGTGTCGTTTCTCCCCCATTTTCTCTACAACAAGGAGGTGAGGGGGGAGGGGTCTTTGTACCGTTCATTCTTTTCCTTGATCAATAAACGTAAACGTTTGGGTCATACGTGTGTGTCACTTCTTTTAGTCGTGTATGTTGTGTCGGTTTTCTTTACGAGATTTGGATTCCGCATAGTTCGCTTCCGAGTTTGTTGTAGGATTTACAACATTTTGTCAAAATGCGGATATAGAATTGGATTCTTGAAAAATCTTCATAATAATGTTTTTGCCACCTGAAATAATCAAATATAGTGATTTATTCAAGAGTATGGAATCATATATAGATTTGGTTTATAATAATATGGTATGAAAACGATTATAGTATATTTTTTAGTCAAGATAAACTTTGTAATTTTGTACCAACAGAATACTAAAGATGCATGTATGTTTTCCGCTGCGTACTCGTGATATTTAATGGTTAATAGTTGTAAAAACCCAACAGGTTAGACAAGTACAATGTAACTTGATTATATAGGATACTGCCGATGAAACTCATGTCTCTAGAATGGTATATTGTTTCTGATACTTTATTGCTAGGGAGTTCAATACACAAAATAAAATTTGAACTTCCTTCTAATAAAACTTCAAAAGTTATATAACTCATGCTCTTCATTGATATATCAAACACATGTATATAGATTTCGAGTTATTATTACAAAACAACGATAATCAAATAATAAAACAACGATAATCAAATCCATAACTATCACAACTTATTTGAATACCAAAAACGTTGTTAGTTTGTAAGAAAACCATCATCTACAAACTAAAACAAAGAAATGCCATCACG